>JAVXUP010001044.1:0-292323 GCA_033070095.1 Escallonia herrerae | reverse complement strand
TGTAACCTAAGTACTTTGCAACAAACGTGTTTCCAGTGTGACCATCCTTTCTAACTTCGAGTTGAATAGCATTTGTGTTTCCAAGTAAGAGTCACTGGCTGAATTCGTAGGATCCTGATAGTGAGCGATCAGTCAATCAACTGAACAAAGCAAGACAGCCAACAAAAGGAAATACATAAGTCTCGAGTAACGGAGCTATAGATTATTGGGGAACATATAAAACCAGCGAGTTGCCTTTGAAGAACGTTCCTTTCTTTTTTAGGTTGCTTAATGCTCCCCAACCCCAACTTCTTTATTGGGTATCTCCTTCTTTCATTTGTGCAATCCCCTCCACGCATTGGTGGACGAGAAAGCCTGAAGAAACGAATTAATTTAGTTTTCTCTTTTCACCCTTTTTTATCATTATTGTCGGTACTTTTCTCTGCTACGTCATCTTGCTGCCACAGCAAAATTATCCATCAACAAATACCGGTTTGAATTATGAAGGAAAGATTGCCCGGACACTTACTAAGAATTTGTTCATACCCTATTCTGGTCGCACCCCAGGACCTGCTAAGGGACCCACTTTGCACGACACATCACCCAGTCAGCGGCCAACTTTTCAACGCTCGAGGGCCGGTCAAAGCAACGCATGCCCAAGTCACGTGAACCATTCGTGAAGCGACTTCGGCGTGCCTTCCACCCTTGGGGGTCGGCCACCCCAAGGGGTCGGCCACCCCAATGGGTCGGCCTCCACCCTTGGGGGTCGGCCACCCTTGGGGGTCTGCCACCCTAGGGGGTCGGCCACCCCAATGGGTCGGCCTCCCTTAGGGTCGGCCACCCTTCGGCCTCCCCAGGGGTCGGCCACCTGCCTTGAATACCGACGCCGTCACCTTTGACCGTGCTCCGTTGTCACGACGACCGTTGCTCTCGAACCATGCTCCTTCGTCGCGATGACAGTCGCTCGTAGTCTCGATGACCGCCACTTGTGACCGCTCTGTCGCCATGACAACCGTCGCTCACGGTCACGCGCCATCCACGCAACGACCCTTGTCGCTCGGAGATCACTCTGCGACCCTCGTCGCCCGCACTCAACCGCGCACCATGCGCTGCAATCATGTTACGTGCTCACAGGATAGGCTACTCCAGAACACTATCTCCGCCGGGGTGCCTGCGTGACTGGCCTACGTGCTCTGGCACTGGGGGGGCTCGCGTCGGCACCCCTAAGGACTATGACCCCCGGGTCACTCCGAGATGGGAGCAGGTCTTCGGAAGGGCATCTTGCCTAGTCCACCTGGCAGCTGGGCGTCGGGTCTTCCCCACCGCTGCCGGGCCCGTGGGATTCAGTAAGGGCTTGGACTGGAGGCTGGGGCAACGGGCTACTCTGACCATGCTACCGCGGCATGATCAGTCTCCTCAGACAGGCAGAGAGATGTTGCAAGGGCAGGGCAGCACGAACTTAGGAACCGGCAGTCCAACGAAGGGTCAGTGCGTTGGCCCCCTGGCGACGTGTCGTTCCCAGGGGGCGACACATGTCAACTTATGACACATGCACATTTTTGCCTATAAATAGTGGACTTTGGAGCTTTTTCAGGATCTTTGGCTCATTTGGACTTTTCACTTTCTCTCTCTAAAAAGACATTCTCTCTGGAATTCTAGTGAGAGAAATATACTTGAACTCCCGTCTACGGACCCTTGACGCCATACCCTTGTCACGACTGTAGAACGTCAGTCCTGTTTGTCGTCGCCCTGCCTGCGCAGTGCTGCCAGTCCTCACCACCTGTCTGGGGAGCTTTGCCCTCAGCCCTTACGCCGTCCTTGCTGTCTCTCGCGTTGCCTACCTGGAAGCCGACTCAGACCGCATCCTTTGTGCACCTGTCTGGGGAGCTTTGCCCTCAGCCCTTACGCCGTCCTTGCTGTCTCTCGCGTTGCCTACCTGGAAGCCGACTCAGACCGCATCCTTTGTGGCACCTCCACGTAGCAGCGAACCATCTTCGGCATCATCACCCGAGGGGGCGCGGAGGGGCAACCCGAGCAGGCGTCGCATGCATAAACGATGTGGTTACAGCCCCTCTCGCTGCGGGGGCCAGGGTCCCTGGTGATGGAGCCGGTGATGACGCTAAGCCCGTGTAGCAGTTTGATTGAGCCGGCGACGGCATACGGCCCGTCCCGTAGTTTGATTGAGCCGGCGATGGCGCTAGTCCGTGATGGCGCTCAGCCCATGCCGCGGTTTGATTGATTGTCGGCGATGGCTTCAAGGTTGTGAGCCCATCCCGTAGTTGATTGTGCCGGCGATGGCTTCAAGGTTGTGAGCCCATCCCGTAGTTGATTGTGCCGGCGATGGCTTCAAGGTTGTGAGCCCATCCCGTAGTTGATTGTGCCGGCGATGGCTTCAGGGTTGTGAGCCCATCCCGTAGTTGATTGTGCCGGCGATGGCACTAGCCCGTGCTGGCGCTCAGCCCATGCCGCAGGGAGGGGTCCTCGTGCAGGAGCACTACGAGCGGAGCCTCCAGAATGCCGCACACTCTAGAGAGTGGGTTGAAGGTCTTCCATGCCCATGGCGGGGGCGCATGGTGTGGTGAACGGGTGTTATGCCCGGAGGCTTGTAACATGGTCGTGGTGCATGGACATGGCGACGATTGTCGCGGGGACAATACTTGGTGCCGGAGCACATGTCATGAAAGTGGTGCGGCGACGAACGTCGCGAAGCAATACTTTGTGCCGGGGCACATGTGATAAGAATGGCGCATGGGTGCGGCGACGAAGGTCGCGGAGCATATACTTGGTGATGTCGTCATGGCAATTGTGCACGGTCGGTGACGAGCATCAAGTGACCATTAGCATTGAGCGCGCGTTGTAGAGAGCGCGATGAGTTGGCACAAGCGACGTGGTTCAAGGAGACGGCACGCGGGCGACGGGGCCTGTCGCGGAGCTGTCATGTGAATGCGTGCGACGAAGGTCGTAGAGGTGGCGCGCGGGCGCGCACGGCGGTCATAGCGGCGACGGCGCGTGGTCGACAAACTGTGGCGAGGCGCCGGTGGACGGGAGCGTAAAGTAAAGAAAAAAGAAAAGAAAGAAAGAAAGAAAAGAAAAAGAAAAAGAAAAAAAAAGGAAAAAGAAAAGAAAATTGCCCACCCCTATATAAGGAGGGAGGGGGGAGGGCGGAGGCACCGCCATTTGTGCCCACATAAGTCAGAGAGAGAGAGAGAGAAAAAGGGATGGTGAGAGAAGAGGTGGAAGGGGGCGAGGGGTCGTCGGGGCCAGGGGGTCGGCCAGTCGGTGGCTCTGCGAGGGGAGGGGGGTCGGCCAGCCACGGGGGGTCGGCCACGCGAGGGGGGTCGGCCCAGCGAGGGGGTCGGTCGCGCAAGCGGGGTCGGCCCCGCGAGGGGGGTCGGCCAGCCACGGGGGGTCGGCCGTCATGGGGGGTCGGCCGCACATGGGGGGTCGGCCATGGGGGGTGCCAGTCATGGGGGGTCGGCCACGGGGGGTCGGTCACGCAGGGTGTCCGACAGGCCCAAGTCCCAACCTCACAGCCCGGAGCGACGCCAGCAGCAAAAAAAGTTCGGCAGAAGATGTGGGCGAAGCCGCGAGGGGCCGCGGCGGGTACATCGCGACCGCCGCGGGGTATGATGACTGTACCTGTGCCGGCGCCGCCAGTCGATGAGGCCATACCATCAGTGGGTGTCGAGGCGGCAGTGCCATTGACCTTTGATGATGGCGGTAGGAGGTCCTACGATCCGGAGCCAGATAAGACAAACACATTGCTGGGGGTGAGGGGAGTAGTACCGTGTGTACCGGACCGTGAGCTGTGGAGGGAGTTGGCCATTCGTGTGGCAGACGGAGCGTTCATGACACCGTGGGGTGGTCCGTCGATGGGAGAGGAGCCTCGGCTGTCGTCACCCTACCTTCGCGCGCCGAGCTGGTCGGAGGCGCCTGTGATGTCGCCGAGGTATGTACCGGCATTGTTGATTGGGAGAGAGGACATACCTTGGTCGCCGGTGATGTTCAAGGGCCATAGTGCGATGCCGGTAGGGTGGGACTTTTGGTGTGAGCATATGGTGGAGACACCGGAGAGGGCGCAGGTGTTGCAGGCACTGGGGCTGTTACCGGCGATCAATATTACGGCGAGGGGGCTGGAGTTATATAGGGATACGCCAGGGATGACCCGATTGCTGGCAAGATGGAGCACGCAGTCGCATACGTTCGTGACCGAGTTCGGGGAGATCGGGCCGACGTTACTCGATGTGTTGATGCTGACAGGGCTGCCGATACACGGGGAGGTGGATGCACGGGTGACCCGGCTGAGCGGGGAGGAGCGGTTGTTGCAGACGCAGCTACTAGACATTTTGGCGGAGACGAAGAAGCACCGGAAGGGGACGTACGGTGGGTGGCTGCGCCAGTTCTATGGTACGCCGCAGGCGAGGACAGGCCAGAGGTTGGGCAATGCTGCCCAGTTCGTGATGGGTCCGTATCATGGCAGCGATCGGTACGAGTTGGTGGCGTTTTTGGCTATGTTCTTATCGAGGTAAATTTTGTACTGTCATGTGATTATTCGTGAATATATCGTATGTCCTGCTTGCCCTGTAAAACGTCAAACTGACATATGTTGCCGGTCGTTGTTTGCAGGTTTGTGTTTGAGGGGACACCTGAGGATGGCATTTCCCCGAGGGTGTTTCCCTTGGCCATTCGGATGGCGCAGGGAAGGCGGGTCGGCTTGGCTCCGGTGTACTTGGGCACGTTATACTCGCGGCTAGATCAGTTCGTGAATGACGTGAAGCGGTCGTATGGTCGGTATCAGGTGGCGACGTACGTGGACTGGATGTTCTTGCAGAGGTACCTGTACGAGTGCTTTCCAGGGTACCGGCCTGACGGATACCCACTCGCACACCCGTCACCGACGATGGGGACAGTGACCCGTCCAGGCAGGTCGCGGCAGGTGGCGTTGTGGTGTAGCGGGTCTCGGGCTTTTGCTTGGGCAGGCATCAGGAGGCCGGGGTGCCCGTTGGCACAGATTCTAGACAAACGGGGGGAATGCGAGCGACGGCCCTATATGGAGATGCATGCGTCATATGGTACGCCGCCATGGCTGCACGTGCAGGAGGTGACGACAGATCTGAGCAGGAGAGGCGAGTTAGCGCCAGGACAGCTGGCGCTATTGGTCGCGTATTTTCCCGGCTGGCTCCCGGTATTGACAGATGATGGCGGGAAGCCCGCCGAGTGCTGCTATTATGTGGCGAGGTATTGCCCGGACCGTCTGTCGTTGGCATTCGGGTATGACCTAGAGCCCCCATGCGGTTATGACAGCCCTTGGAGTGTGGCGACGGCTTTTGGGTATACACTATATGACAGAGCCCGCGAGTGGCCGGCACCGACGACAGAGTGGAGGCAGCCAGGGACAGAGGTGGCAGGGGCGGTGACCGCGGATTATGCGCATTGGTGGGAGCGGCTGCGAGGGAGCTGGGCCGGATGGCTGGCACAGCCGTCAGGCACACGTCGACAGGTAGATGTGTTCGCATGTGACCGAGCCCTGAGTCTGATATCGGCCACAGTCGCGAGGCAGTGCGGGATGCTGTCACTGGTGACCGGGAGTTCTGTTCCGAGCTCGGAGAGGGAGGCGGAGGAGGATGCCGTAGAGTTGGGGGACGCTGCTCCCGGGGAGGACCGTGGAGAGGAGCTTATTGCCGAGGTGCCGAGGGTGCCGGGGGCCGGCAAGGGGCCTTTGTCGGCATTGCGAGTGGGGATGATGGAGACAGCGCGTCAGGCTAGTGCTGGTACCTCAGCCCCACACATATCAGGGGCGAAGAGGCCGCGCGACGTATTAGAGGAGCTAGACTCTGAGGTTTGCTTCTGTCCTTTCTTTTTGTCGTATAAATATGGTTTGCATATTGCTCATAATTTGTGAACTGACAGCGGTTTTGCCAGGGGGACGAGGAAGAGGCGGTCGCGGAGGGTAGCGAGGCCGAGACTGAGATCGAAGGCGAGGAGGCCATGGCAGCCGAGGCCGGCAGATTAGTTGACAGTGATGAGACTGAGGCCGTTGAGATATTGACGGCCGGTGTGCCGAGGAGGGTGAGCCCATTGCCTGCTACTGAGGAAACGGTGGGGGCACTATACGGCGGAGAGGGGAGCGATACGGTGATGTTTGACATTGACGAGGACTGGTGGACAGGCATGGAGACGCAGGTTGTGGGAGGTGATGGTGGCGATATGGCGGAGCCTGAGTCTGTTGTTGCTGCCTCGATTCGTGAGCAAGAGACACCGGTTCAGGCTGTGGTGGTGCGACGGCACGACACATTGCCGGAGTCCGTGGTTGAGGTTGGAGCTACTCTTCTGGCGATGCACTCAGCCACGATTGGTGCGCAGAGGGCGGGTGGAATGTCGGAGATTTCTGCAGCGGGCGGCAGTGGCGCGACAGCCGGAGAGATGAGTAGAGGATCCTCGAGCGGTCAGGTGGATGTGGCAACTTGGGGGGGCCTCCAGCTACCAGCGGAGACTGTGCGCCGGTTAGAACTGGTGAAGGCAGCGTTCCCGCAGACATTCGAGAGCGTGGTGGTAGAGAACCCAGTACTACGGATGTGGGTGTCTGCCGGGTTTATGGAGTGGTTGCTGCCGTTCGCCAGTGTGCCGTCGACGGGTTGGACTGCAGAGTTCGTTGCTCGGTCGCTTTCAGAGTTCGCTCCGTTCACATCGCTAGGTATGCAGCTGGACTGGCTAGCAGATTTCTTTAGGTCGAGGAGCGGCAGCCATGAGATGGATGAGAGGCGTGCAGTCGTGGTCATGCGGGAGATGTTGCTGGAGCGGCGCCGCACAGGATTAGAGGCAGAGCGGTCAGAGATTACCGCAGAGTTGGCCGGGATTGACATGCAGGTGGCAGAGATAGAGAGACAGCTCGTCGATTTGCAGAGGCAGTTGTCCGATCTACAGAGGCGGCGAGGTGAGGTGGACGGGCGAGAGTCAGAGCGGTTAGGGCGACAGGCCGAGCTTGATGCTGGATGGTCAGAGGTACAAGCAGAGCGGGAGGCACTTCAGGCATTCAGCTCCCACCCAGTTGCATCGCTGTTGTCTAGACTTTCTTAGCTTGTATGTTACTTTGCTGTAGTTGTAGTGCTTAACGACGGCTAGTAAACGTTTGATGTATATGTACATATTTTCGATGGTCTCGGCTTATTGTATGTTGTGTTCGGTTGCTCTCTTCTTTCTTCTCTCTTTTTTTTTGAATGTCTTGCTTGTTTTGGTTACTTGTGAATGCTCTCCCATTCCCGCTCGTAGAAAGTGACTTAGGAAGCATAGGTTGAGAATGAGTGCCAGCTGGGCAGAAGTTGAGGTAACAGCATGACTTTGTATTGATAGGACGTGGTACAAAACACCATTACATGAGTAGTGTAGAACGCTACACAGATCAACAAAAAAATACAAGTCTGTAAGCAATGTCGCATGTACAAAAATGCTACGAGGGCGCGTACTATGACGCGGGCGGATAGGGCTGGGGGAATGTTGTCGTGACTAAACATAATACTTCTTCAGGTAGCGGCCGTTGATGGGGGCCGAGACCTGACCGTCGTCGTGGTTGAGCAGGAGGTACGAGCCATTAGTGCGGGCTTCGTGCACCGTGAAAGGGCCCTCCCAGTTTGGCGTGAATTTAGGAGCTGACATGTTGGCCCGCACATGCTTGGCGGCTTGAAGAACAAGGTCACCCTCGATAAATGAACGTGGCTTGACGGTCTTCCCATAAGCTTTCGTGAGCTGCTCATGATACTTCTTCATGCGGCGCAGGGCCGTGGCTCGTCGTTCGTCGAGGCCGTCAAGTGCCGCCAGCCGGGCTGCTTCATCTCCGAGACTGCTGCTTAGGGAAAGTCGAGCCGATGGTTCTGCGATCTCGGCAGGTACCACACACTCGTCCCCGTAGACGAGAGAGAAGGGCGTGGCCTTTGTCGCTGTGTGCAGGGATGTTCTGTAGGCCCAGAGTGCCAGATTCAGTTGTTCGGACCACGACCGGTCGGCGTCATGCACCATTCGCGATAATACTCGTAGCAAAGTCTTGTTGGACGCTTCAGCTTGACCATTACCTTGCGGGTAATAGGGAGTTGATGTGGCATGGCTGATGTTGTACCCTTCCATGAGAGCTCGAACCTCTCGGTTAATGAATGGGGTGCCATTGTCAGATATAATACACCGAGGGATGCCGAAACGACAGATGACGTCGCGTAAGAAGTTAGAAACGGCACCTCCCGTGGCTCTCCGCAGAGGTACGGCTTCAACCCACTTCGTGAAGCGTTCAGTAGCAACCATGATCCATGAATGGCGTCTGGACGGCGGGTGGATGGGGCCGATGAGGTCGAGGGCCCAAGAATGAAATGGCCACGGTGCTGAGATCATGTGCAAGTCGGATGCTGGCGTGTGTATCCTGTCGGCGTGCCGCTGGCAGGGTTGGCAGCGTCGGACATGCGAGATGGAGTCGGATTCCATAGTCGGCCAATAATACCCCAATCTTAGTAATTCTGCATACAGCTTCTGGGAGCCTTGATGTTCACCACAATCACCATTGTGTACTTCGTTAATGACCTTGACCACTTGGGCACCTTGCAAGCATCGCAGGGTGCGTCCCGAAAATCCCTTGCGAAATAACTCGCCTTCCGTCACAAAATACTTGACTGCCTTGCGCTTGATGGATCGTGCTGAGCCGCGGTCAGGTGGTAGAATCCCGTGGGATAGATACTGGATGAAAGGCTGGCGCCAGTCACCCTCGATGTCAATGACAAGAGCTTCGGCACCGTCGGGTGCATACAAGCACTCGGGACAATCCTTTTGTATATCCGAGGCGTCCTTGGCCATGGATGGCCAATATAGTCCCATACGCTGGAGGCGACGATACAGAGGGGGACCGTCGAGGCCACAACACTTCTGGTGGCCGAGCTGTAATTTGTGTTTTGCCTCTTCCGGTGCCAAACATCTTGCTAGAGTGCCTCCGGGACACCGCCTGTATAAGACATCTCCCATCATTGAAAAGTCTGTAAGGGTGGAGGCATGAGCAAGAGATGGCGCTTTAAGTTTGTCGATAATAGGTTGCCTCCAATCGTCCGCAGTAACGTCCCTCGGGACTAGGTTCAGTGCTGTGCATGGTTCCATTCTCTTGACGATGGTTAGCATCCGTTGTTCACCATCGACCTCTATCTTTGACGCGATCGTGGCCAAGCAGTCCGCATGTCTGTTGTGGCACCTATTGTGATGTTCATACTGGACATGACCGAGTCTTCCTTCCAAGTGTTGCACCAAGGCACGATAAGGTGCCAAGGCTGGTTCTTTGACCGCGAACTCCCCGTCCGCCTGCTTCATGACCAGATTTGAATCTCCTTTCACACACAGCGCCTTAGCCCCCATACTGACGGCGATCATGAGGCCAATGACAAGTGCCTCGTATTCAGCTTCGTTGTTAGACACCGGGAATGCAAGTTTGAAGGATAATGAAGTGGTAACACCGTCTGGTGCCCGCAGGACTATGCCGGCACCCCCTTGCCGGAGGGGCGTGCCATTGGGACCTTTGCTAGTGGCAGAGCCGTCGAATTCAAGCGTCCACAGTCCATCGATGTCGGTGATCAGGGCTGTCTCCTCCCCAGGCAGTTGATCCGATATCGGTTCACATTGTTGGCGTGGGAAGAAGGCCAGGAGGTCTGCGAGTGCTTGGCTCCGCAGAGCTGTAGGATTCTTGATAGATAAACCGAATTCGGCCAATAGCAGCAACCACCGTGTGAGTCGGCCAGACAGGGCGGGACGCGTAAGCATGTAACGGAGTGGGTCAGCCTTGGTGACGAGTGTGATCTGATGCGCCAGAAAGTAATGTCTGAACTTCTGTGAGGCGTACACCAAGGCTAGACAGTGTTTCTCGAGCTCGGAGTAGTTGGCTTCGGGCCCTCTGATCACTCTACTGAGGTAATAAACAGGACGCTCGACACCTTCGACTTCTTGGGCAAGCAAAGCCCCGATGGATCTGGGTGTGGAAGTCAGGTAGAGTAGGAGTGGGATGCCCCGTTGTGGTACGACCATGGTTTGCGGTGACATGAGGACCGCCTTAATCTGTTCAAATGCTTGCCGTTGGGGCGCGCCCCAATTCCATGGTGCGCTTTTACGCGTCAAGTGTTGAAATGGCGTAATGAGCTCGGCCAGTGCGGGTATGAAGCGTCGGAGGTAAGAGACCTTGCCGAGGAAGCTCTTCAGTTGCTTTGTGTTCTTGGGGGGGGGCATTTCTTGGATGGAGGCTGCTTTCGAGGGGTCAACGTCGATGCCCTGTCGACTGACCAAGAACCCGAGGAACTTGCCGGAGGAGACTCCGAAGGCACATTTCAATGGATTCATCCGCATGTTATACTGGCGGCAACGATCAAAGACCGCTTGAAGGTCGGTGAGGTGATCACTTTCCTTCCTGGATTTGATAATAAGATCGTCGACATAGTCTTCCACAGTACGGTGTATCATGTCATGGAATATTGCTGTCATAGCCCTTTGATACGTAGCACCCGCATTCTTGAGGCCGAAAGGCATAACTTTCCAACAAAAATTACCCATAGGAGTGCGGAAGGCTGTCTTGGCGCTGTCGTCGGGGTTCATGCGAATCTGATTATAACCTGCGAACCCATCCATGAAAGATAAAGTTTCATATCCGGCGGCGGCCTCCGTGAGCATGTCGATATTGGGTAGTGGAAACTCGTCCTTGGGGCACGCCTTATTCAAGTCCCGAAAGTCAATACAGACGCGGACTTGGCCATTCTTCTTTTGTACAGGGACGACATTAGCCAGCCAAATAGGGTGAGTGATAGGTTCGATGAAGCCTGCGTGCAGGAGGCGTTCAATCTCTTGCTTGATTTTCAATTCGAGCTCGGGGCGGAATGTCCGCGGGTGCTGTCGGCTAGGGATGGATCCGGTAGCAATGTTGAGATGGTGTGTGACTAAGGCAGGATCCAGTCCGGGCATCTCATTGTAGCTCCATGCCAAGACATCACGATACTCGTGCAGGAGGGAAACCAATTCCTCTCTTCGGCCGGGGGCGAGTTTTGTGCCAATGTAGGTGTGCCGCGGTTCTTCGCCCGGGTCGGCCAGGTTGATTTCTTCAATATCTTCAGCCTGTGGTCGAGGGCCGTCCTCATAGCAAGGTGGTGCCGCGCCGGGGGTGAGGTCAGGATCTGGCTGGCAATGCTCGGCCGTGCGGCACCATTCAGTCTCTCCAAGGGGGTCGGGGTCGAGGGGGTCTGAGGAGGGACCGCCTGGAGCCCCTGCATACCGTCATAATTGATAGATGATCTTGCCGTCCTTGACGATACGTCGAAAGGCCGGCTCAGCCTTTTGCTTCTTGGACTTGGGGGAAGAAGGGGGGAATTGGTCGTGGCAGCAGGCGGAAGCGGTGGGGTTGACCCATTATTCTTGTTACTTCTCCCGGTTTTGTCCTTGGGAAGCTTGTCCCCGCACAGCTCATCCCAGGTCGGCAGCCTGGTAGAATGTACATGAGTAGCATTCTCCCCATCCTCGGCGAAATTAGTGAAGAAGGAGGCCTCGGCGAAATAAGACTCGGCGCATTCAAAGGGGGCTTTGGTTGCAGGGATTGTCATTGCTACCTCATGTCCCGTAGAACCGGCTACCAGCTTCACACATTGATGGTATGTTGAGGGAACGGCCTTGTTGACGTGGATCCATGGTCGCCCGAGCAGGAGGTGAAAGGCAGACTCGCTGTCTATTACGTGAAAAGTAGTGTCGCGACGGACAGTTCCGACCATGAGGTCGACAGTGATATGGCCGAGGGTCGACTGAGGACCCTGTCCAAAGCCGGTAATATTGACGGGGTCACGGATGATTTTCCTTGGGGGAATGCCGGCCTGTTGCAGGGTGATGAGGGGTATGATGTTGATCGAGGCGCCGCAATCAACCAAGGCACGACGGAAGCCCGTGCCATTAACAGTACACTCTAAAAACAGCGGCCGATTGTGATGCTCGACCGGCGGCGAGTCTTCATCCGAGAAGACTAAGGCCGTGGAGGGGATGTGACGTAATTCAGCCTGGACGGCGAAGCATTCGGGACCGAGGCCGGTGGTGACCTCGAGCAGGCAATTGGAAAGGTAAGTCCGGGCGGCGGGTGAAAACCCCATTTCATCAAAAAAACTTTTGATCTTCGTCATCTGTCGAAGGGAAGGCATCGACTGCTTAGCTGGAGGAGGCACGAGGGTCAGTGTGGGCTCTGCCGGGGCTTCGTGGATTACAGGCTCGACATGGTCAGTGACAGCCATAAGGGCCTGGTGCTCCCTACTGTTGCGATGCGGTGGGTAGGGATCTTTGCGCACATCGTTGTTTTTCCGTAGCTGCAGGTCGCCCGACGCTACCTTCCTTGCAAAGATGGTTCGCAGTGCATTGCAATCTTTGAGCGGATGGCCAAGGGCTCGATGGAAAGGACAGTAGGTGGGCCTGGCCTTTTCTTCGTCTGTGATATTGGTCCGCATTGGTGGCAGTTGGAAATTTTTGTCATGCGCCACCCATTCGGCCAAGAGTTCCTTCACTGTATTCAGATCACAGGGATAGTCAGGTGCAGGTCTTTGTTGCCTTCGCTTGTCGGAGCCTTGGTTCACATCTGGAAGCTGACGCTTGAAGCCTGCATAGTTGTTGTTGTCGTTGCTACGTTGAGTGATAGGTGCATCTGCTGAGGCCAACAGCGTACTTTGCGGTCGAGGCTTCCATGACTTGACAGGACCAACTGTCTCGTAAGTTCGTCGGGCTGTCTCCTTGAGGTGTCCCCATGACCTTAACTGTAGGTTCTCGATATGCACTCGGTAGACGTCAATCATATTTTTGATGCATATGGGAACCAACGTTTCGTCTTTGCTGAAATCTGTGCACTCAAGGCACTTGAGATGAAAACGATGCACATATTTATTCAAGTCTTCTCCCTGGTTCTGGCGAATGCCAGCAATATCAACGATAGTCACGCGCTCGGTCTCGTAATGAAACTTGTCTAAGAACAGCTGGACCATGTCGTTCCAGGTGTGGACGGTCCCTGCGGGGATCTGGTGATACCAAGTGTAAGCCAAGCCCGTAAGGGACTTGTGGAATTCTCTCAACTTTAAGCTGCTTCCTGTACCATACTGCTCCAAGGAGCCTGCGAACCTTGTTAGATGTTCACGGGCGTTTCCCTCACGTCCGTTGAAGAGCACAAAGTTTGGTTGCTTGTACTTGAGGGGGTAGGGTGCGATGGCGATATCATTGGCGTACGGGGCGTGTCCGGTTAGACGGGTTGAGGAGTCCGGCTCGGAATTCCTCGACAGGCGACGGACAAGGGCTTCCAAATCTGACCGAGTGACATAGTTGGAGGATGGTGCCTCATTGCCGGTCAAGGGGTGATGACCGCCTGGTGCGTCGCGAGCCCCCGAGCCCCCAGATGGCACGGCTTGATGAACGGGGACATGGGAGGGTTGGTATAGTGCAGGTGCTGGCAGGGGCAGCTGTGCAGGGGCGAGTGTGGGTTGGCGAGACATGCCTATCACTTGGCCGGGGGTTTGGTGTTGCTCAATTGGATAGGGATTAGGTTCCATCTCAATGGAGTCATGCGTTTCGGAGGAGCTTCTTGCCGGCGTCAGATGAGATGGTGTGACAGCGGGGAGAATCTGCTGCAAGACTGGCCCGAGATCCGTGTGTAGCTTGCGGGGCGGCACTGCAGAAGGAGATATGTCGGCTACCGGCAGCGAGGGTGTTGCGAGCCCTACCGCCAAGGGTCTAGATATCCAAGGCGGCGGTAGTCGCGACACTGGGGCCGGGGCGACGTCAAAAGCTGGCCCCGGTCCTGAAGGCTGGATTGATGGAGCGGCCTGCTGTGAGGACAGGGCTTGTATGGATTTTTGCATCTCCATAATGGCGGCTAGTAGAGTGGTCTGTGAATCTTGCAGAGTGGTGATGGTTGGAGTGAGTTGCTGGATGGCTGCATTTACGAGCACTTGCACGTCGGGGGTAGTGGTTGGCAGCTGGTCTCGGAGCCGCGTGGCGCTAGTCTCTTCCTGATCACCGAGGTGGTGTTCTTGCATGGCGGGGTTGGGTCCTTGGCTGGTTGCCCTAGTAGCTCTCCGTTGCACAGGCATAATGCCTAAGTCCGGAAGGTGTGCAAACCGCAATACGATGCTCACCTCCCCAGCGGAGTCGCCAAAATGATGATGCCGAAAATGGTTCGATGCTACGTGGAGGTGCCACAAAGGATGCGGTCTGAGTCGGCTTCCAGGTAGGCAACGCGGGAGACAGCAAGGACGGCGTAAGGGCCGAGGGCAAGGCTCCCCAGACAGGTCGTGAGGGCTGGCAGCGCTGCGCAGGCAGGGCGACGATGAACAGGACCGACAGTCTACAGTCCGTGACAAGGGTATGGCGTCAAGGGTCCGTAGACGGGAGTTCAAGTATATTTCTCTCACTAGAATTCCAGAGAGAATGTCTTTTTAGAGAGAGAAAGTGAAAAGTCCAAATGAGCCAAAGATCCTTGAAAAAGCTCCAAAGTCCACTATTTATAGGCAAAAATGTGCATGTGTCATAAGTTGACATGTGTCGCCCCCTGGGAACGACACGTCGCCAGGGGGCCAACGCACTGACCCTTCGTTGGACTGCCGGTTCCTAAGTTCGTGCTGCCCTGCCCTTGCAACATCTCTCTGCCTGTCTGAGGAGACTGATCATGCCGCGGTAGCATGGTCAGAGTAGCCCGTTGCCCCAGCCTCCAGTCCAAGCCCTTACTGAATCCCACAGGCCTGGCAGCGGTGGGGAAGACCCGACGCCCAGCTGCCAGGTGGACTAGGCAAGATGCCCTTCCGAAGACCTGCTCCCATCTCGGAGTGACCCGGGGGTCATAGTCCTTAGGGGTGCCGACGCGAGCCCCCAGTGCCAGAGCACGTAGGCCAGTCACGCAGGCACCCCGGCGGAGATAGTGTCCTGGAGTAGCCTATCCCGTGAGCATATAACATGATTGCAGCGCATGGTGCGCGGTTGAGTGCGGGCGACGAGGGTCGCAGAGTGATCTCCGAGCGACAAGGGTCGTTGCGTGGATGGCGCGCGACCGTGAGCGACGGTTGTCATGGCGACAGAGCGGCCACAAGTGACGGTCATCGAGACTACGAGCGACGGTCATCGCGACGAAGGAGCATGGTTCGAGAGCGACGGTCGTCGTGACAACGGAGCACGGTCAAAGGTGACGGCGTCGGTATTCAAGGCAGGTGGCCGACCCCTAAGGGAGGCCGACCCATTGGGGTGGCCGACCCCCTAGGGTGGCCGACCCCCAAGGGTGGCCGACCCCCAAGGGTGGAGGCCGACCCCTTGGGGTGGCCGACCCCCAAGGGTGGAAGGCACGCCGAAGTCGCTTCACGAATGGTTCACGTGACTTGAGCATGCGTTGCTTTGACCGGCCCTCGAGCGTTGAAAAGTTGACCGCTGACTGGGTGATGTGTCGTGCAAAGTGGGTCCCTTAGCGGGTCCTGGGGTGCGACCAGAATAGGGTATGAACAGAATTATAACAAGATTGTCTTGGAGAGACAATTAAATCTAAAGTTACCGTGAATAGTCAGCATCACAACAAATTTATCCATCAATATATACCAGCTGGAATTATGAAGGAGAGATTATATGCACACTTGCTATGAATTATGATGACAAGATGGTCTTGGAGAGACCACCGAACCTAAAGTTGCTCCAAACAAGTAATTATACGTCATCAGTTTGAAGAGAGATTGTGGGCACGCCTGGAACGATGAAGAGAGAAATGAGAAAGATGCATGCATGCAGGCAGGCAGGCACGTGATGAGTGCGCCTTTCACGCCATCTCCCCATGCAGAGAACAACATCACTACACTTCCGTTAGACAAATAAAGTATGCGGCCTTCGACTGAGGACAAAATTAAAAGCATACATCTATCTATCTATTATTTATTATGCGCTTTCGAAGGCATTGGCAGTCTACTTGATACTTTTAGGTGGGAGCAAGTTTCAAAGGGCAAACGCTACTAGCCTTGCAAGCTCTAGAGGATGCAGGATAACCAACAGATTGTGCATACTTGGGGGTGGCAGTACCCTAGCCCCGTCCGCCTCAACCCAGATCGTCCTATTCTTAAATACTAGTGCCATCTTTTATTCAATGTGTCCCGCTCTCATTCTACATACTTCCGATCTCTCATATTTAATCCGATGTTACAGTGATTAATCCCTTTACCTTCTAACTCTTCATACTTTAAACTGGTAATATTTTTTTAGAAGAAAAAAAATGTCTTCTTTGTGGCGCTTATGGCCATGGTCATGGCCAGCAGTGCGAGCAGTGGGAAGGCGACGGACGGCTATGGTTTGTGGTGGATGGAGATGGTAGGTGGCAGAAGATGACGCCCAGTGACAGTGGCGGTCCGCAGTGGTGGCTGCCGGGTGTAGACTTGTGTGTGAGAGAAAAAAAAATGTACTTGGGTTAAATTTTTGAAAGTCTATTTGGGTTAAGTTGGGGATGGAGAAAATCCCTATAGTCCCGATTGATTTGATCCCCATTTACTCCAATTGATCTAGGGCCTCGGGCCTCCCCAAATAAGCACTACGTGGGATTGGACTGGACGGGAAGGGACAAACTGCAGTTAGGCTCCTAAATTATCGTCCCCATGCATAAGCTCGTCATCTTGGAAGTAGCAGAGTGCTTAAACTATTTTTAAGAATATACAAATTAATGTACGTAGTAAAGCTTTTAGCTTGTGATATACACGACATGCATGGACTTTTTTTCATTTTCTTCTCGGCTTACAAATGTAGGATTTTGTATATAAATTAAATTACAAGATATACATTATTAGACCTATTTTCTAATAATTTAAGGTACTAGAACACCTGCTAACTTAACAAAAGGCCCATAGTGACCAGCATTAGATAACCCTCACATAACTTACACTCATGGGCGAGTCTACCCCAGGGCCGTCCGGTGCCATGGTCCTCCCCACACCCTTCCCCCTTCCAATGGAAGCCCAACAATTGTAACCGTGCTTTTATCATTTTCGTAGCAGCCCAAGCCGAAATGAAATATTTGTAAGCAACCTGAGGCCCATGACTGCAAACCATGATTGTAAGCCTTATAAGCAACGCCCACAAGTATGACTGAGACGCATTTTGATTTGCTTCCTCGCTGGAATAAAGTTATGAAAATCAAATCAAGTTAAATATACTGTGGATTCCATCCCGATCAAATGGCGTATAAACATGATAAAAAATAATTGATTGTGTTGTAAAAATCGTACAATATTATGTTTATTTTGGTTGCGTAGCACAAGAATCAGTATCCATGGGGAGAGACCATAAAGCCAAATAAAAAAGTTTCAATTGTGAAACATATAAGTGCCCTAAGTACATTAGTATGATTACATCCCATGAGATCATTAGTTTCTGTGAATTGGACTAATTTTACTCGCCACCTTATACTTCGGGATAAATTTTACCCATCACATCATGGTTCTAATTTTATCACCCAACACCAATATTTTAAAAAACTTGATTTTTAGTACCAAATGACAATCAAGAGACACTTTGACAACACGTCTGTTAATTTTAAGGGGCAAAATGGTCAATTCATTTATTGTGTCCAAGACTTGAGTACGCGAGCCCACGACACCATTGACCCAAAACCTGCACAAACCGTCGCACCTGTAAACCTGCAATTGTCACCACACCGTCACAATCACCACTGCACCGCCACACCAGTCCCAAATCACCATCGCACCCAAACTCCAATCCCGTAATCTATCACTGAACTCACAGCCTCACCACCCATTGACCCACACCCTGCACAATCTACCAACCCCATAACCTGCACCTCTAACTGACCCCACCCGTCCCATTCTTTGGCTTAGTCTTTGACCACGAGGCCATCGCTGCGTCTATGTTAGCCGCCAGCCTCAAGCCGTCGTCGTCTAGCGCGCCCTGATCTCCTCTGCCCAACATAAATACTAAATCAATTTCTGAGTAAGATCTTAGGCTGGGTTCTTAATTTTTGCACTATAAATGGGTCTTCTGGTATTCTAAGGCATTGATGTACAAAGGGAGGGCCATGGCGTAATTGTCGGTGTTGTCCTCTTGCATGGCTTGCTTGACGTAGTTGGCCTGCTCTTTGAAGTTGCTATACATCCTTGCACATACAATGTGTGCGATTTTGTGTGTGGGAGTGGTGAGTTTTAGGGATCGATGGAATCGAGGTTGTTTTGTTACAGATCTGGGGTTGGGCTTGGGGAAGATGGAAATTAGGTATTATTATATGTTTATGGGGGAGAGAATTGACATGCAAAAAAAAAATGCATTTGCCCCTTAAAAACTAGCAGACGTGCGGTCAAAGTGCCGTTTGCAGTTATTTGGTGCTGAAAACTAAAACTTTTAAAATTTTAGTGTTGGGTGCCAAAATTAGATTTATAGAGTGTTGGGTGCAATTGATCCCTAAGTATGAGGTAGTGAGTTAACTTAATCCTTTGTTAATCTGTATATCTTTGCTGAATATAATTTTCATCCAAACAATTATTAGTAAGATTACGTCTCATTAGATTCCAGTTGGAGTTTCTTATTGCCTGAGGTTAACATTAATAGTTGATTATCATACATGAGATTTTTATGCCTAAATAAACTATTACAAAAACAAAGGAAACAACTCCGTTGCGAGAAGATAGTTCATATACAAAAGACTTTCCTAATCTCTTTTCTATCCGAATGTAGGGAAGCTTAGTATGTTCTTTATGCTTGAAAGAAAGTCATCATCTGGGTCTATGCTATATGTTAGAAAAATGGCATCTAAATTTGGAGGGAGGTATACTTTCAGGAGCAAATTAGTCTGATGGGCCAGCTATTCTCCGCTCCGTTCGCTTTGCTCAAGGTCGCTCCGCTCCGGACAGCTTGGCCTACACTTTTTTATTTTTATCCATAATTACAAGACATATATCAACAATTATATTTCAATGTAATGCAATATATAAATATTTCCATTTCTCTGCAAGTACATAAAGCTAAGCTCAAGAGCCGATCATGAAATTTTTGAGTTAAATAGAGCTGAGATTAAGAGCCAATCATGAATTTAACACTAATTCTCGTCAATTATAACGAAAACAAGCTTGCACAAAAAAATTGCGTTCTTGAAAAGCACGAGTCAAGCTCGATTAAGAACATAGTTAAATGAACATGAGCTCAGGCATAGCTAAACCAGAACTAGTCTTGTATGACAAAATGTTGGTGTTCTCAAAAGATTATAACAAAATACTGCAATACGATAAATTTATCCTACAACCTAGCTTGTCGTAAATGACTACAACTCCTTGTATATTGACAATTATTGATAGCTGACTGCAGGCAGTGACATTTTCTTTGATACCTTCTCCGCTGTTACTTGTACCACCCTTTAGAGTCACTAAAACTTTTGACATGAGAATGCTAACATTTACGTCTGAAGATAACGCAAAGCTGGTGATGTCATGTGAAAAATTATCCTCTAACAAAACTTTAGGATCCTATCAGCGGCCTCTCCCTTTTCTGAATTTTGGTGGTTGATGTACTACAAAATTTGTATTTGTATCATTTTGAACCATGAAAATCGATGTCACGTCCTCCACTCCAACCCCTGATGTTCTCCTCCCCTCCAATTTCGTCAACACCCCTCGTACTGTAACAAGGTCATTGCCAATTCCTCCCACTGCTAAGGATGACTTCTTTAGTAGTAAAGAGAATGGAAAATTAGAAGTAACAAAAAATATATCAACTAAGGATGGCTCTTTTTGAGTTAAATGAGCAGAGTTAAGTCAAGAAACACGCTTGGCTCATATTATCAAAGAGCCGATCATGACTTGAACACTAATTCTCGTTAACTATAACGGATACGAGCTTGAATGAAAAGTTCATGCTCTTAACAAACGTGAGTCAAGCTCAATTACGAGTATAGCCAAACGAATACGAGATCGAGCACAGCTTAACAAAACCAAAATCTCGTCTTGTTTATGATGTCCATGGGTGTACCAATATTCTTGACATAATGCTACTTTTCACAAATGGTTATATCATAAAATTAGGATAAGTTTTGGCTATTACCCTAGTTATAGAGAATTGATACATCTAGTTTAGTAAGTAAAATAATGATGACTAGTTATAGTGAATGACATTTTTATTGGCATCGTAATTTTAATTTTTAATAGCACTTTCTAGCATCACATATATATATATATATATATATATATATATATATATATATATATATATATATATATATATATATATATATATATATATATATATATATGGGAGCTGATCCGTTAATCATGCGGGCAAATGGGACTAAGTTGCCCGCGCGATCTGACCTTTTATCTCAGATCTTTTTAAAAAAATAAATTGTCCGCTACATAGTGTAGCAGACGATTTATTTTACCAAAATGCCCTGCCCAGGTCGTCCGCTACACTGTGTAGCAGACGACTTTTTGACCCTAACAATTGTCAGTCAAAAATTCGTCCGCTACACTGTGTGGCGGACGACTTTTGGCTGACAATTATCACATCCCGTCTCTCCACGACTGTTACTTCGTCCTTATCCACACCGTCCGCTACATTAATTACCGGACAGTCTATATATATATATATATATATATATATATATATATATATATATAATCCTAATTTCGAAAGACTTTTCCCTTATTTCTTCTTCCCAATCTTTCCAGCAGTGTTAGCAAACAGATCTGCGCAATTTCTTCCCAATAAGTTCTTTTATCGTCTAATTAATCACGTAAGTTCACAAACCAATCCTTTATTTGTGTAGAATCTAGAGTTTGTGAGTATTGCGCATGATTTTGATTATGTATTATGCATATGCTAGTGTTGGCAATTTCTAGATTCCGTGAATGTGTGTGTGTGTGTGTGTTTTCATAATTTCAGTCGCAAAAAATGGACTTTAACCCTGGACCAGAAGATCCCTCCATATTATACAACCATGAAAACCATATTAGTACATCTATCTGGAATGGACAAGTAAGATACTTATTTTTTGTTTATTTTCTTATCCTCATAAACATTGTATACCGTTTGCTTTACTTAAATTGTATTTATTAATTCGAAGAAAAGAGCACCCCTCATCACGGTAGAAGTATCCGAACAATTCGGAACCTTGCAATTGAACAAATTCCAGAAAAAATTACTGCGTGGAATTAAGTTTGGGATTTTTACGCATGGGAATATCTTTCAACAAATTGATTAGAACTTAATAGGTGGCCTTCTTGAAAGGTAGAGAAGTTACGTTTCATTTTCCTATTGGAAAGATGAAAATAACCTTAGACGATGTAGGGTTCATCTTAGGGTTATCGGTGATGGGGCGGCCGGTAATTGCTCCTCCGTCGAATGTATAAAATAAGAGAGTTGCTAGACACTTCTTTACTTCGATACCCGAGAATGAATTTAACACTTGTGGGACAAAGTTGAGGTGGTTGCTAGATACCTATAAGGTTCTGCCGGAAAACTACACGGAGGAGATGATTGTGCTGCACACAAAGGCCTTCTTGCTGTGGGTGATGGGGGCAATTCTATTCTCAAAAACGTCGAAGAATACGGTTCAAACCAAATATTTAGCATTGTTGAGTAACTTGCAAGAGGTTGAGGAGTATGCCTGGGGTGCAGCAACTCTTGAATACTTGTATCGAGCATTGCACATGGCAACGAGGCTGACTCCAAAGCTATATGTGCATGTCTCTCCCTTTTTTAGATATATCATATAACTCTTTGTAATTACATTTTGATATTTTTTTATTAGTTGGTGCAAAATAAAATTTGATGATACGAGCCTAATTTGTCTTTTTTCTCAGGTGTGGTCTTATGAACGCATACTACTAGCACACCCAACCGTAGGGAGGGAACCGATAATGTGTGGCCTCGGTTGTGCGCTTGGGAGTACAGCCGAAGGGAGAGCCACTACCCGAGGAGAGATGACTCCCATCACAACATTACATTCAATCGGGGGGAGTTCGACTCGCTATTTCAGGGCCAAATACGTTAGGCACTGTACAAACGTTTAGAGTGACGGGTGGCAGAGTCCTTCGTCTTCACATTCACCAGATCGCAACACACACCACTGATCCACTTTGAGATCATGAAGTGGCAACTACAAGATCGTGCAATGTGTCATTTTGACTGCCTGCAGGGGTTGCCAGCCGATGCCCCAAATATGAGGGTTAACAGAAACCCACCGGGTGTCCCACATTTGACAAGGTGAATGTACAAGAATTGTGCGCCGACAAAATTGAACTTTGGGGTTCTTGGCAAGACATGCTGGCGGCCATTGTGTCGGAGCCTGACCCCGTGATTAACATTGAGAAGTAAAACGACTGGTACTACCGCATCACTCGAAAGAGAATAGCCCCAATAAGGTTTGAAAGAGGGTAGAAGTACAACCCTAGAATCTATTTTGTGCCATGGTCCACACTCTCCGTCGAATAAAAGTATGGGCGAAACCAAAGCTCGAAGTTCGATTGAAGAGACGGAGGCCCAAGCAAGCTAATCATTCGGACTGTGGCATTTTCGTCTACATGTACATGGACTACATTTGTTGGGATAAGAGCCTCAAGGCGAGCATCTGGAGCGAAGCAGATATATAAACTTTAGATATATGATAGCTTGGCAAATTCATAGTGGCCGGCCTTAAGCAATTACGAATATTGTAAATTCGTCTCACGATGAGAATTCGGCTCAAGATGAGGCCCAATGACATTGTAAACGATTATTTTTATGACATAACATTTTTATTTTAAAATTTTGATCTCCTTCTTGAGATATGTTTTTTTGTGTGTTTTGATTTTTTTGCCCTTGTTGAGACAGGTTTGATGGTGGTAAGAAAATGTAGTGGTGTGGTTTTTTTTTTGCCTTATTGAGGGAGGTTGATCGTGGGAAAGAAAATGAGGGTAATGTCTTTACATGTATTCTGCTACACCTTCCGCTACATAGTCTAGCGGACGACAAAAATACCAAAAAAAAATTTAAGTGTTGAAGTGTAATGCTTATGATATGCCGATCGCTACATAGTCTAGCGGATAGCCTAAAACACCAAAAAAAATTTAAGTGTTGATGTGTAATGTTTCTGCTAGGCTTTCCGCTACATAGTCTAAGAACGGTGTAGCAGAAACACCAAAAAAATTATAAGAGTTAAAGTGTAATGTTTCTGCAACGTCGTCATCTACATAGTCTAGCAGGACGGCCTAAAATACCAAAAAAAATTCTAAGTGTTGATGTCTAATGTTTCTACTATGTCGTCCGCTACATAGTCTAGCAGACAGCCAAAAGCACCGAAAAAATTTGAAGTGTTGATTTCTATTGTTTCTGCAACGTCAACCGCTACATAGTCCAGCAGACAGCCAAAAACACCAAAAAAAATTCTAAGTACTGATGTCTAATGTTTCTGCTACGCCGGACTATATAGTCTAGTGAATGACCTAAAATACTAAAAAAATTCTAAGTGTTGATGTCTAATGTTTCTGCTACGATGTCCTCTACATAGTCTAGCGGACGGCCAAACCACCAAAAAAACTCTTAGTGTTAAAGTGTAATTCTAAGTGGCCAAAAATACCAAAAAAATATAAGTGTTAATGTATAATATTTCTGCTACGCCATTCGCTACATAGTCTAGCGGACGGCCTAAAATACCAAAAAAATAAATTCTAAATGTTGATGTCTAATGTTTCTGTTACGTCGTCCGCTACATAGTCTAGCGGACGGCCAAAATACCGAAAAACACTCTTAAGTGTTGAAGTGTAATTCTAAGTGTCTAAAAATACCAAAAAAATTCTAAGTGTTGATGTCTAATTTTTCTGCTACGTCGTCTGCTATTTAGTGTAGTGGACGAAATAAAAAAAACCAAAAAAAAAAATTAGTGTTATAATGTAATTTTCTGGCTCATAAAAGATTCTTACAAAAAAATTATTACAAAAATGTCCAACAGACTTAATGGCTCATAAAAGATTATTACCAAAAAAAAAATAGATTAAAGGTCCACTGCATCTTCTTCTTTCTCGTCTTCGGCATCATCTTCTTCCTCGTCTTGCTAACCCCCTAGACTTATCCCTAGTGCCTTGTAATGGTTTTTCTTGTCATGGTTGGTCATTTTGTTGCACAATGCACACTTTCTCAGCTTTTTAGGTTGAGTTGCTTGTTCAATAAAGCTCTTCATCCGTGCAGATCTCTTATGGTCTTTCGTTTGCGATATAATTGGATCCAAAGGTCGGATATCATTTCTTCTTTCTTAACCAGCTCATCATCTTCTGATCCCTACGTAGGCTCAGTGTCAACCACATTTCTCACTGAAGCTACTTCAAACTGGTCGACGATGGGCTCTTGCTGCTCCGCTATCTCGAGAAGATGTTTATATCCGGCCATTGTATCAGCACCCTTTAATGACAAACGGGTAAACATTGTCACCAGATGATTATACCGCAACATCTCTGATTCTTCAAAGTCAGTAAACGGATACTCCGGAAAGGCTATGGTAGCGTGCAACCTGTTTGCAAGCTTGGTCCACTGCAGAAAGACGTATTTATCAGGGATTGCCTTGATATTCTCTTGGGTGAAAAACTGCAGAATTTGTCTACACAGGATGCCATGGAACTCAAACTTCTTGCAAACACATGTCAACGAATCCATCAATGTGTCATGGCTCACCGTATACATTCTATGCAGCTTCTCAGGGACAAGGTCGTTCATCAGCGAATAAACCTTGTACTCACATGTAGACTTTTCTGCCACCTTATTTATACTGTATCGTCTCAATTTTTGCAGCTCTACTTGGTATTGCATGAACATCTCCTTCGTGTAGACTTTGGCACTGTTCACCTCCAGCGGAGTCTCAAGCAACCTTCTCCTTTGTTTGTACGTGTTTGTAAAGTTCGCAGCCTTTTCTTTCACGAATAACTGTGCAACCGCTTTTTAGGCGGATGTGACGAAATTCTTCAAATTGGTAGCTGTACCTACATAACTATCGAACAAGGCATTCATAGATTCACTCCTGCTCGTCATTTTCATGCCTGCAGAGAATTACCTTCTCCTGTAAACGCCATTCCATTGCTCTTTGAGCTCATACAAGTGTTGGAGCCACTCGTGGTCTTGCAATGAGTAATCCTCAACAAGCTTCTCCCACCTCCCCTCAAATTCCTCAATTGTTAACGACTTGTTAACGTACCTGTCAAAATCCTGTTTAAAGTCTGGATACTTTACATACACGTGATGCAGACGTTTAGGGTATTTGTTACTTAAGTGCCAAGTGCACAAGTTGTGTCAGTATCTGGGAAAACTGTAGCAATAGCCTTCTTCATTGCCAAATCTTGATCGGTGATAATAACTTTGGGTGCTTTGAAGTTCATTGCTTCCAGCCATGTCCTAACCAACCATACAAAAGAACTCTTGCTCTCGTCCCTTAACAAAGCGAACCCAAACATGATGGTGTGATAAAGATGATTGACGCATGTGAAAGGAGCAAACGACATCGAGTACTTGTTGGTACGGTATGTGGTGTCGAAAGTCACAACATCCCCAAAATGCTTATAAGCAGTCTGGAACGACTGTCGACCCAAAAAATTGTGGTAACTCGATGCTCATCGTCAAGTTTATAATTGTAGGTAAACTGCAAGTCCTCCATCTGCATCCGCTTCAATAGGCTCATTGTGGATTGAACATCATTGAGGTCATACGCGGCTCATCTTTGGGTTCAGACCGCGTTACGAACGTCTGTCGTGTTAAAGTTTAGATTATAAATTTCCCCAGCCTATGCAACAAGAACATTAACAATGTTGGTAGGTCCTATCCGCGCATTACTCATTGTGTGAATCAGGCTCTTTGCGACCTTACCCATCTTCTTGTGTTGATGCATCTGACTCACTTTCAAAGGGGTTACTAACAGTTGATTGTGTGTCAATTTCAAGCTAGTAATAATGATCTTGCTTGGGTTTATGGCTTACGAACATCTTGACCTTGCAATTTGTGAGCGCAAAGCAGTCCTGTCTTCTCCATGCATAGCCTTTAACTATCATCATTACTGACGTGTGTCTCATTTTGCAATGGATGTCTGCTCCTATGACACTCGTATAAGCGAGAGCATATTTGTTTTGTTTTGTTGCTTGTTCTAGTTTTCTTGATTCTAATGCCAAAATCAACCCTCAACGAATATGCTCGAAAACATTCTTCGGCTTCCTCCAATGTTTGAAATGTTCGTCCTAGATGCGGATCACTAGCATCTACTAGGGTGTTGGAGCTTGACACGAAATCAGACATCGTGAAACAAAACATATGTAGAAATAGATTACCCTTAACTATCAAATGGCGTTTCTTGAACATAATAAATTAAAATTTCCTTGATGAATAGACTAATTTAGCATGACAAATATAACAAACATAATCTCAAAAGTATCTCCAATTTTTTAACAATTATTAATTTCAAGAACATAAAAATCAAAATTACCTTGATAAATAGGCCAATTTAGCATGACATATAACAAACATAATCTCAAAAGTATATGCAATTTAATAATTATTAATTTCTTAAACATAGAAATTAAAATTACTCTGATGAATAGACAAAAAAGGCATGCCAAAATACAACAAACATAATATCAAAAAATTCTAATTTAATTATAATAAATTTTTTGAAGTTAACAAATTAACTTCTTGAACATTACAAATTAAAATTACTTTGATAAATAGACTGATAAATACAACAAACATAATCCCAAAACAATTTATATATTCATCCAAAAAAAAAAACTTCATCATTCAACCCATAAAAAAAACTTTGCCATTCATAAACTTACCTTACTTAAGTGAACCTAGAAGCAAATGTTACTTGAAGCTTGGAACTTAAAGGGAGGTGAAAATAGAGGCAAGTGGAGCTTAAGGAGATGAAAATAGAAGAAGAGCCGAGAATTAGGGCACTTTCGGGTATATCTGCCACATCGTCCACCATACTATATGGCAGACAAAGTGGGGACATGATGTGAAATGTGTCAGCCAAAAGCCGTCCGCCGCATCGCGTGGCAGACGACTTTTTGACTAACAATTGTCAGGGCCAAAAAGTAGTCTGTTACACAGTGTAGCGGATGAGAGGGGTGAGACATTTTGGTAAATAAACTGTCCGCTATACTATGTAGCGGACGGTTTTATTTTTAAGAAAAAGAAAAAAAGATCTGGGTCCATCATTCGCATGGGCAACTTAGCCACATTCGTTCGCGCGGATAACGGATCAGTTCCATGTCCGCGAGACTGTCTCGCGGACGCCTTTCTGTTCCTGACATGTGTCAGGAAATATATATATATATATATATATATATATGTGTGTGTGTGTGTGTGTGTGTGTGTGTGCCTGTATAGTCTCACGTACACGATAACTGTCCCATTAGATCTATATACACACACACACACACATATATATATATACACACACACACATATATATATACACACACACACACACACATATATATATATATATATATATATATTGTGTGTGTGTGTGTGTGTGTGTATATATATGTGTGTGTGTGTATATATATAGATATATATATATATATATGTATATATATATATATATATATATATCTATATGTACATATATATATATATATATATATCTCTATATGTATATATATATATATATATATATATATATATCTATATGTATATATATACACACACACACATATATATATATATATATATATATATATATCTATATGTATATATATATATATGTATATATATATGTATATAGATGTATATATATGCATATATATGTATATCTATATATATATTCATATATATATATATACATCTATATATGTATATGTATATATATATACATATATGTATATGTATATATATATATATATGTATATATAAGGAAAAGCGAATATAATGCCAGCCTTAGGCAAGTTGCCTAAGGCTAGCGGCCAAAATTACGTCGTTTTGGTCAAACCTATATGTTCTGTCTTTTCCTCTTTCCCCTTCATTCTCTCTCTCCTAGCATATCAGCTAAACCAAAACAACCTCGATCCCCATCCAACCTCCGTCGCGGCCGAATCTCTTTCATCGCCGTAACCCACCACTGCCAAGCCACTCGTCTGAAGCAAGACCTGCCGCTGCAGCCTGGCCCCTTCGCTGCCGTGCTTCTTCACTGGAAACAACATAGCTGCCCCCAAATCTAATCTTCAACCCCTCAATCTTTAGTGCTCACACAACTACCGAGACCCACAACTGCATGCCCTCTCTCCTCTCGCCGCCATTGCTCAGTCACCGGCGAGACCACCCACTGCTGCCGTAGAGCACCCACCATTGCTCCATCACCGTCCATCCTTCTTCGCAGAAGAAAGCACCACAGACACCATGCAAAAATCAGTCACTGACTTTGCTCTCTCCTGCGACCGCATCTCACAATAATCCAATCCAAATTAGTGCAATTGATTTGTTAAAATCATAAGTTTGATTTGATTAAACTCTAGTGGATAATGATTCAGAAAAGATTGAATTGATGGGTTTTGCATTAGATTGATTCGAAAGCTCAAACTTTCACTTCACTGTGACACAAAAAATGGGTTTTGCGTTGATTCTCTCGGGCATTTCACTGAAAATAAAGGATGCCCCATCACCGGCCTCTATTGCCGCCGACTATGGAGGCTGACTCCCTTTATTAGGAAGGTGGTGGTAGTTGGGTTCCCTTATGGTGGCTGGTTTTGTGAAGTGGCGAAGGGTTTTAGCAGTTGGGTTTTGTATGCTAGCGGCAGAGAGAAGGGGGAGAGAGGAAAACAGTTAGAAGAAAACAAAAATGAAGTGTTTTTTTATCCCAAAACGACGTCGTTTTGGCTGCTAGCCTTAGGCAACTTGCCTAAGGCTAGCATTATATTCGCTTTCCTATATATATATATATATATATATATATATATATATATATATATATAGCTGATCTGTTAACAGTGTCAGCAATATAGAAAAACTTGCAAAGATCTTTTTTTTTTAAAAGCTGTCATTCGTCCGCTACACAGTGTAGCTAACAAATCTTTTTACCAAATTGCCCCACCACCTTCGTCTGCTACACTGTGTAGCAGACGACTTTTTTGTCCTGACGTGTGTCAGTCAAAAAGTAGTTTGCTACACTGTCTAGTGGACGACTTTTTGACTGACACATGTCAAATTAATTATGTACACATGTCATATCCTGTCCCCCTGATTGTCTGCCGTACATTATCGCGGACAACTTGGCAGCTATACCTAAAAGTTCTCTAATTCTCAGCTCTTTTTGTATTTTCATCTCATTGAGTTCACTTGCTTCCATTTTCAGCTCCCTTCAAGTTTTGAGTAACATTTGCTTCAAGCTTCACTCAAGCATGGTAAGTTTATGAATGGTGAAGTTTTCTCTACAAGTTGAATGGTAAAGCTTATTTTTTTGGATGAATATATAGATTTTTTGGGTTTATGTTTGTTGGGATTTATCAGTCTATTCATCAAAGTAATTATAATTTGTGATGTTCAAGAAATTAATTTGTTAACTTCAAAAGAATTTATTATAGTTAAATTCGAATTTTTTGAGATTCGTTAACTACAAAAAATTTATTATAGTTAAATTCAAATTTTTGGAGATTATGTTTCTTATATTTTGGCATGATAAATTTGTCTATTTATCTTAGTAATTTTAATTTGTTATGTTTAAGAAATTAATAATTGTTAAATTGGAGACACTTTTGAGATTATGTTTGGTATATTTGTCATCCTAAATTGGTCTATTCATCAAGGTAATTTTGATTTGATATGTTCAAGAAACGCTATTTGATAGTTAAGCGTAGTCTATTTCTACATAGGTCTTGTTTCACAATGTCTGATTTCGTGTCGAGCTCCAACACCCCCGTAGATGCTAGTGATCCGTATCTAGGACGAACCTTTCAAACATTGGAAGAAGCTGAAGAATGTTTTCGAGCGTATTCATTGAGGGTTGGTTTTGGCATTAGAATAAAGACTACAAGAACAAGCAACGTAACAAAAAAGATATGCTCTCGCTTATACGAGTGTCATAGGGGCAGAAACCCGTGCAAAATGAGACACGCGTAGGCAATGATGACAGTGATGATGAAATAGGATATGCGCGGAGAAGACGGGACTGCTTTGCGCGCACGAATTGCCAGGTCAAGATGTTCGTAAGCTATAAACCCAAGCAAGATCATTGGCTTATTACCAGCCTGGAACTGGCACACAATCACCCGTTAGTAACCCCTTCTAAGGTGAGTCAGATGCATCAACACAAGAAGATGGGTAAGGTCGCGAGGAGCCTAATTCACACAATGAGCAATGCGCGGATAGGACCTACCGACATTGATAATGTTCTTGCTGAACAGGCTGGGGGAATTCAAAATTTAAACTTTAACACGACAGACGTTCGTAACGCGGTCCGAACCCATAGACGAGCCGCGTATGACCTCAATGATGCTCAATCCACAATGAGCCTATTGAAACGGATGCAGATGGAGGACCCGCAGTTTACCTTCGATTATAAACTTGACGACGAGCATCGAGTTAGCACAATTTTTTGGGTCGACGGTCGTTCGAGGCTAGCTTATAAGCATTTTGGGGATGTCGTGACTTTCGACACCACATACCGTACCAACAAGTACTCGATGCCGTTCGCTCCTTTCACGGGCGTCAATCATCATTATCACTCCATCCTGTTCGGGTTCGCCTTGTTAAGGGACGAGAGCGAGAGTTCTTTTGTATGGTTGTTTAGGGCGTGGCTGGAAGCAATGAACTTCAAAGCACCCAAAGTTATCATCACCGATCAAGATTTGGCAATGAAGAAGGCTATTGCTACCGTCTTCCCAGATACTCGACACAACTTGTGCACTTGGCACATAAGCAACAAATACCCTGAACGTCTGCATCACGTGTATGCAAAGTATCCAGACTTTAAACAGGATTTTGAAAAGTGCGTTAACAAGTCATTAACGATTGAGGAATTTGAGGAGAGGTGGGAAAAGCTTGTTGAGGATTACTCATTGCAAGACAACGAAGCACTTGTACGAGCTCAAAGAGCAATGGATTGGCGTTTACACGAGAAGTATTTTTCTGCGGGCATGAAAACGACGGGCAGGAGTGAATCTATGAATGCCACGTTCGATAGTTATGTGGGTACAGCTACCAATTTGAAGAGTTTCGTCACATCTGCACAAAAAGCGGTTGCGTCGTTATTCGTGAAAGAAAGGGCTGCAGACTTTGCAAGCACGTACAAACAAAGGAGAAGGTTGCTTGAGACCCCGCTGGAGCTGAACGGTGCCAAAGTCTATACAAAGGAGATCTTCATGCTATACCAAGTAGAGCTGCAAAAATCGGGACGATACAGTATAAACAAGGTGGCAGAAATGTCTACGCGTGAGTACAAGGTTTATTCGCTCGTGAATGACCTCGTCCCTGAGAAGCTGCGCAGAATTTATACGGTGAGCCATGACACATTGACGGATTCGGTGACATGTGTTTGTAAGAAGTTTGAGTTCCATGGCATCCTGTGTAGACACATTCTGCGGTTTTTCACCAGAAGAATATCAGGACAATCCCCGATAAATACGTCCTGCCACGGTGGACGAAAGGTGCAAACAGGTTGCACGGTACCATTGCCTTTCCGGAGCACCCGTATACTGACTTTGAAGAATCAGAGACGTTGCGGTATAATCATCTGGTGACAATGTTCACCCGTTTGTCCGTAAAGGGTGCTGCTACAATGGTCGGATATAAACATCTCCTCGAGGTAGCTCAGCAGCAAGAGCCCATCGTCGACCAGTTGGAAGCAGCTTCAGTCAGCAATGCGGTTGACACTGAGCCTACAACGGGATCAGAAGATGACGAGCCGGGGGAGGAAGACGACAATGATATCCGGCCTTTGGATCCAATTATATCGCAAACGAAAGGCCGCAAGAGATCTACGCGGATGAACGAGCTCTATTGAACAAGCAACTCAACCTAAAAAGCTGAGAAGGTGTGCATTGTGCAACAAAATGACCAACCGTGACAAGCGGAACCATTACAAGGCACTGGGGATAAGTCCAGGGGGTTTGCAAGACGAGGAAGAAGATGACGCCGAAGATGAGGAAGAAGAAGCTGCAGTGGATCTTTAGTCTAATGAATTTTTATTGTAATAATCTTTTATAAACCATCAAGTCTGTTGGACTTTTGTAATAATTTTTTTGTATTTTTTTAATAATCTTTTGTGAGCCATCAAATCTAAGTTTCTCTATCTTTTTTTTTTGGTTTATTCAGCGTCGTCAGCTACATAGTGTAGCGGACGGCATAGCAGAAACAATCAAACTTCAACACTTAAAATTTTTTTGGTGTTCTAGGCGTTCGTTACATAGTGTACCGGACGGTGCAGCAGAAAAACCGACCTTCAACACTTAGAATTTTTTTTGGTGTTTTAGGGCACCTAACATTGAGACAACACTTAGAATTATTTTGGAGTTCTAGGCATCCGTTACATAGTGTAGCGGACAGTACAAACTTAGAATTTTTTTGGTGTTGGCATCTGTTACGTAGTGTAGCGGACGGTGCAGCAGAAACATTCAACTTCAACACTTAGAATTTTCTTGGTATTCTAGACGTCCGCTAAATAATGTAGTGGATGATGCAGCAGAAACATTCAACTTCAATACTTAGAATTTTTTTAGTGTTCTAGGCGTCCGCTACACAGTGTAGCGAACGGTGTGCCAGTGCACATTTATAGGCCGTACCCCCATTTTGTTTCCCACCATTCTACCTATCTCAATGAGAGCAAAAAAACCACACCATAACATTTTTGCATCAAACTTAGAACTGTGTACGAACTGAGTTTGAGCCGAACATAACCATGTTCAAACTCGTTCATTTATTCTAAAGCTGTGTTTGAGCTCGGCTCATGGTCGTTAAACATATATAATTTTGTGTTTCTGTTTGGTTCATGAAAATAATCAAAAGATTGAACTCGGCTCGACTCGTTCGTTTAAGCTTCACGAACCGAGCTCGAGCTTGAGTTCGTGTTTGTGTTTGTATTAACTTATTGTTGCAAACAAACTAAATTAGCTTAGAGACAACTTGGAAACCTGTTACGAACCTTATACGGTAATTAATGATTATGTTCTTCCATACATTCATTACTGTAGTCACAAATATAATGCCAATTACTAATTACAACAACTGCATTAGACAAGAGTTTACAAAATAATGCCTTGTACAAAAGACGTAGCTAATCATGTACAAAATATGCAGTTATACTTCCAACACACAGTCCAAATAGCATATCAAGCATGCAGTCCACAAAAAAAGTGTAGCTTTCTCCTGTACTTAGTGCTGCAAAAAACAAAACCAACAATTAGGAGTTTAAATAATTCTCTATATATATGCACTAATCAATTTGATGCTACTGGGATGTGAAGTATGCGAATACCTTAGTTACAAGTTTACAAAAATCAAAGTAGCAGATTAAAGGTCATACAAAATGCTTGTACAAAAAGATGTGGCTATACTCCCAAAAACAATATAGACAGAGGTATCTCCCATGCAGTCATAACAAAATTTACGGTCTCCTCCTTGATTTTGTCATGCATAACCGATAAAAGATTTATGAGTTTAAACAAAAAATAATCATTCACATTATTTGACTTCATAAAGATAAATAATATTCAAATGTGACATTACTCAATTGACCGAATCAATACCTTTATTACATAAAATACTATTGAGGCAGTTCAATCTCTTTCACTTCCTCGGTTGTGTGCTACAAAATAAAAAAAAATGATGAAAGTTAGCAAGAAACATTGTATATAATATAATTGAACACAATGAAATAATGTTGTTAACTATAGTAAAAATATAAATAAGTGAATAACGTACAATATATACTTCCTTTACTCTGTATAAGGAACGTATCCAATCTCCTCCACATAATAAAGTTTCCACAGTCTTTGAAATGGAAGATTTCTACTTTCTACTATACTTTCATTTTTCAAAATAAGGTCTGCACAGTTCCCTCTAGAATAATGTTTGTATTAAATTGATTGTTTGCATTATTTTCTTTGTACTAGAATACTATTTACATTTAAAACCTTGACAAAGTAAGGTCACTCTTTACATAAATGCATATTATACATAGACTACATTCCATTTGCTTAGATTGCAGCACTTTACATATATGTAAGGTCACATTACAGTCTCAGAACTTCAGTCTCTTCCTTTCTCTCTACCTCTTTCTATCTCTCTGAGATTGACATTTTCCTTGGTGGTATGCTGAAAATGAAGATAAGGTTGTGTTCTTTTCTAATAGTTACTCTGCACATACTGACTTGGGTTTCTGCAGCAAGTAGGCCTTTTGCACCACATGATGTTGCTCACCACAAAGGTTAGCTTTTCAAATACTCTTTTCTTTCTGTAGAAACTTTGCTGGTGCTGGAAGAAATCTGCACCTTTTTTCATACTTAATTTGCATATTTCCAATGTTTTTTTTGGCTGATGAATACCTTCAATGGCAAAAAGTGTTAATTTATAGCTGTGCATTCTTAGTCTTAACTAACTTTCTGATTTTGTTCTTCTTAAGAATCTCACATCTATTACTAACCTTCTAAGCTCTAACATAACAAACCAATTCTTACAGTCTGCCCAACTTGTCATTGATACACCCATGTGCTTCTTTACTGTCTGCCCCTATCTATTCTGCAAGGAAGGGCTATATATAGTTGTTTTTGTTGTTTTTTCCCTACAATACACTACACTTAATTTGGCATGTGATGTTGCTTAGTGGTGCTGTCATAGAATAATGGTAACACATTTAATGGTTTCAAACCATTTCATAATCAAACTAACGCAAATTGACATCGTCCCAACTTTCGTTGCCGCATGCCCCGTCACCTGCATAATCCAAGATCAAAGTAACATATTAAGGAATATATATGGAAGCAACATCACTAATCGTCCCAGGACTGGCTAGTTTTGATGGCTTCCACTGTTAGACATTTGTGACTAGGGGATACTATCCTTAATTTCAGCCTGCAAATCAGCTAAATTCTAGTCTCAGCTGCAGGTATGGCTAACTTTCCCTTCAAATTCCTACATTTGCAGTGTAAACGAGAAAGAGAAACTAGAAATAACCGGCAGGGTCTCTGACAGAAGCAAAAGTGTGAATCCATTATCAACGTAACACAATTTGAGCAATGGATCAATCAACACTCTCATCTTCATTCAAGTCAAAGGCTGACTCATCTTCTCATTTCTATTAGTATTCCAGTAGTTTTGTTATATACATGATCAATGTGACAAAGTATATATATTTTTTTCTATTAGAATCCATGCACATGACCAGCTAAAGAAAGAGTACAACTCTTAATTATTTACTGCCTTTACTTCAGGAAGTTAAAACAATCCAGAGAAAGAGATCTAATTTGATCACTTTAGAGCAATAAGCTCTAATTAGCTTGTTTGTGAATGCGATGATCACGATCAGGGAAGCTTCAGAGATCAGACGACTTGGCTTATGTGGAGGAGCAGCTACTGTTTGTGGGCCTGTGGCCTAACTTGGTGGTGGTCTGGCTGGTGGTGTGGACGGTGGTCTGGCAGGCATTGTTCTTGTGTGTGAGAGATAGAGGGCAGAGGGTGTTTGACTATTCTGAGTATCTAAGAAAAGGAGGCGGTGTGAGCACTAAGCAGTGGTCTGGCCCTAGCATGAGGTGTGGTCTGGCCGGCGGTGTGGGGCTAGGTCAGGCCGGCGATACACTGATAAGAGGGGGCACGGTCGTATGGGTGTTTTTGACTATTGTCTCTCTGTCTCTGATGAGTTGATGAGAAGGGAAATGAGTTTGGTGAGGATAAGTGATCCAAATGCTTCCACGTCCCAATATGCATCCCAATACACAGATATTTGGTTAGGATAAGATATAATGAATTTTTTAATGAGTATAAACAAATCGATGTTCGTTTATAAGACTCGGCTCATGTTCGGCTCATTAAATAAACGAACCATCTTGTTCACAAACATTAATAAACAAACATCATTATGTTTAAACTCGGCTTGTTTAATAAACGAACCCTAATTTTGTGTTTTTGTTCGGTTCACCTATTATATGAACGAACATGAACAAGCTATTAAGAGAACAAACCACGAGCTGATTGTGAACAGCTTGGTTCATTTACAACCCTAATCAAACTGTCTCTGGGGCAAAAAATCCACTACACACAAAAGAAAAATCACAACACAAAAAAGTACGTCTCAAAGAAGGAGATCAAATCAAATGTTTCAAAATAAAAATGCTATGTCATTAAAAATCAGCATTTCAAATGTTACAATGTCAAGCTTGGGCCTCATCTTGAGCCGGATTCTCATCGTTAGATGGATTTTTCAATAAATCTAACCGCTCTAGGCTGGCCGTTAAGAATTTGTTGAGCTATCCTATATCTAAAGGCTTCTACACATTCTGCGCTCCAGACGGCCGCCTTGAGGCTCTCACGCTGACAAATATAAATCTATGTACATGCAGACGAATACGCCGCAGTTTGAAGTATAGCTTGCTTGGGCCTCTTCCTCTTCAATTAGAATTGGAGCTTCGGTCGTGCTGGTACTCTTAGATCACGGATAGGGTGGACCATGGCACAAAATAGATTCTATGGAGAAACAGACAACGATGTAAGCTATGAGTTAACATTTACAATAGGCAAGTTAGAATAAGCATTAAACAATAATCATAAGATTACCATAGTATCCAACTGGAATTTGAAAAGTTGCGTCACAGGCATCTGCGTGGTATCGTCGTGGATACTATTGAGGATTGATACGACCTTCTGATTTGGTTCATAGCAAACCAAGTACCAGTGGTTTCTACTGCAAAATGATATTAGGAACACATCGGCAACTCTTGCGCTTATTGGACTATCCCTATTAAGATATGCTAGTAGGTTATTGGATTATCTCCACTGGCTCAAGGTTCTCTTCCCCCTCTTGTCGACCCACTCATGCCATTCAGATACGAGGATGCCATGAAAAAAAGCATCCAACAAAAAAATGAGCGGATACTAATTCATCATATTCTGACTCCTTCGCCTCAGAATTTCCACGTAGTACGAGATCACGCTATATGGCGCTTTGTCTTGGGGGGGCCGCTAAAGTAACGAGTTGAGTTACCTGGTGTTTATCCGGCTTTAGAGGCTTCAATGGATGCCCTTTGAAATACGCGCGCGGGGGGGGGGGGGTTATCCTCTAAGGGAGAGGGGATCGATCGGGGGATATTACCCTCCTCCGGGTGAGTCGAACGGTGGATATCCACCTTCGGGGGGATCGGCCGACTGATATTGCCCTCTAGGGTGTCAAACGGGGGATATTTCCCTCGGGGGGTGCCAATATGTCTTGCCCACGGGACTATGGGCAGTGTCTCGGAGAGACTGATGTTTCTGAAACCCCAGTCTTGCATGACTTGACTCTGAGAGAAGGGTAGGGGTTCTGAGTCCTGAAGCAAGGAAAACAAGGAGACACTGTAATCTTCCCATGGAGCTTGAGCCTGTCCCATGGTGCTTGGCGGTCCCCAAGCACCACCTATTCCCTCTAAAGAGGGACCACCAACTCCCTCGCTCACCCCCAAAGTCTGTCCCGAGGGATCACTGTATCCCTTACTCACATGGGGAGGTTGCCACCCCGAATAACCCATTCTCGGGTTGACACCTGAAGGCTGTCCCAAACAACGGCACAAAAAATTCCCACAGCCAAATGCCAATGCATTAGCCTGTTGGCAAAGATCCTCGCCCATTGCATCCACCAAATCCTTCCGCTCACTGAACTTCTAGAAGAAGGCGAGCGAGGCATTAACCTACATCCAAAGAGATATTAAGTAACTTCAAACACACACTTAGAATCATCAAATTCAATTAAAAGTACTTGTTGGGAAACTTACGAGATTGTATGCCATACGCTCATCGATCTGACCCCTACAGTGGTACTTCTCCCTGCATTCAAACTTTACTGGGGCTACTCTCCTCCGCGTGATGCGGTAGTACCACTCATTGTACTACTCGATGCTAATCACGGAGTCAGGCTCGGACACAATGGCCGCCAGTGTGTCCTGTCAAGAACTCCAAACCTCAATTTTGGGCGCGCACAATTCGTGTGCATTCACCTTGCCAAACCGTCCGACACTCGTGGGTTCCTGTTAACCCTCATATCTGGGGCATCGGCTAGCAACCCTTGCAGGCAGTCAACATGGCGCATTGCGCCAGCTGGTAGCTGCCACTCGGCGACCTCGAAGTGGATCAGAGGTGTGCGTTACAACCCAGAGAGAGTGAAGACGAAAGACTCTCCCACCCGTTGCTCCAAACGTTTGTACGGTGCCCAACGCATTTGGCCCAGAGATAGTGAGTCAAACTCCCCCCGATAATACGTAATGTTGTGATAGGGATCCTCTCTCCTCAGGTAGTGGCTCTCCCTCTGGCTGTACTCCCAAGCGCACAATCAAGGCCACACATTATCAGTTCCATCCCTACGCATGGGTGTGCCGGTAGCAATGTGTTCATAAGGCCACACCTGAGAACAAATACAAATTATATATAGTATCGTCAAAATTTATTGTCCACCGATTTATAAAAAAATATCAATAACGTAATCAAGATTTATATGATATACCTGCAACAGCAAGAGACACGCATATATAGCTTTGGAGTTGGGCCTCGTTGCCTTGTGCAATGCTCGGTACAGGTACGCAAGAGTTGCTGGACCCCAGGCATAATCCCCAACCTCTCGCAAGTTACCCAACAACGGTAAATATTTGACACTGACCGTATTCTTCGACGTAGTTAGGAATAAAATTGCCCCCATCACCCACAAGAGGAAAGCCTGTTTGTACAGCATAAGCATCTCATCTGTATAGTTATCTGACAGAACCCTGTAGGTCTCTAGCAACCACTCCAGCTTTATCCCGCCACTGCCAAATTGATCCTCAGGTATCGAAGTAAAGAAGTTTCTAGCGGTTCTCTTATTTGTTGCTTCCGACAGATGAGCAATTACCGGCCGCGCCCGTCACCGGTAACCCTAAGATAGACCCTACATTTTCTAGGGTAATTGTCATCTCTCCGAGAGGGAAGTGAAATTCATTTCACTTCTCCACCTTTCAATAAGGGCACTTATTAAGTGCCGGTCAAGGTGTTGAAAGATTTGCCCATGCATGAGAATCCTAAACCCAATTCCACGGAGCAATTTTTTCTGATATTTGTTCAATTTTCAGGCTTTAAAATTATTGAATACTTCTACTGTGTTGAGGAGTGCTCTTTCCTACGAATTAATAAATATAATTTAAGCGAAGCAGACGATATACAATGTTCGTGAGAATAAGAAAGTTGATAAAATAAGTATCTTACTCCACCATCCCATATGAGCATACCGATATCGTTTGCTTGGTCGTATAATAGGGAGGAATCTTTTGGTCTAGGATTACAGTCCATTTTTTGCAACTGAATTATGGAAAAACGACAAGTTTGAAAGTTTTTATCAAACGCTAGGACATGCATAATACATATAATGCTAGCACATGCATAATACATACAACGCTAGCATATGCTCAAATAAGTTCACACACACACACACACACACACACACACACACACACATATATATATATATATGGAACTGATCCGTGGAGAGCGCTAGCAAAATGGGAGAAGTTGCTAGCGCGATGTGGCCGTCCACGCGCGATCTGTGGACATTCCAGTTCTTTTTTTTTTTTGCGTTTTTTAAAGTACGTCTGTTACATTATGTAGCAGACCATTTTTTTGACAATATTGCCCCTCAACCCCCAATTAGAGTATTGGTCCGCTACATAATGTAGTGGATTACATTTATATATATATAAAAAAACCCTTATCTCTTTCATCTATCTATTTTCTCTCAGGTTCCAACAGAGCGATAGCACTGTTGCCGCAACTTTGCCAATCAAGGACGACGCTAGGGTAGCCACTACCTTTTTCCATCACTGGGGGTCTTCAATTTTCTTTTGTGCCGCCGCAGATTGCCACCGGAGTGGTCACCGGTTAAACCGTCGCCTCCAACCACTAGATCTGCCGCCAAAGTAGTCACCGCAGATTTTAAGTTTTTGGTAGTGTAGATGTAAAGTTGAGGTTACTTACATGACTCATGGCAAAGGTTCAGTTCACACCCAAGCAAAATCAGTGGGGAATTTTGCCGTTGGTGATCTCACTTTCGGAGAATCGGTGTCGTAGTGGTCCTACAAGATGGGAACAAAGCACGTTCAGTCTGAGGAGCTAAATCAATGGGTCAAGAGGGCCATGCCAAGTCGTAGTTATCTTGAATCTTTAAGAACTGAAGCTGAAGCTAGATTCAATTCATTCTTTTTTGGAATTTTGTGTATGCTGTAAGGTGATTTCATAAAATCACCTTGTCTTCTAATGCTTCGCCAAGTCCTAGTTATCTTGAATAGATTCAATTCATTCTTTATGGAATTTTGTGTATGCTGTTAGGTGATTTCATAAAGTCACTTTGTCTTCTCATGCTTCTTGACAGTTTGAATTGGGTATTTTCATAAGATCATTTTGAAATGAGAAATATGGGTTTCTGGGCTTCTTGTTTCTTATTTCTTTTAGAAGCACATCCATTATTGTTTGGTCTTTTGCCTTGGTTGTTTCATCAGTGTGAGGACTTGCAAATGAACCGATAGTAGGCTGCAAAATAGTCCGCTACATAATGTAGCGGACTAGTGTATTATGCTTTCTTTCATTGCATTACAAGGGCTATTCTTTGCTTCTTTCCAATGGCAATTTTGTCCAAAAAAATGGCCCGCTACACAATGTAGCAGACTTACTTAAAAAAAATGCAAAAAAAAGATCTAGACCTTCCACATATCACGCTAGTAACTTTTCCCATTTTGCTAGTGCTCTCAACTGATTAGCTCCTATTTATATATATGGGAGCTGATCTATTGAGAGCGCTAGCAAAATAAGACAAGTTGCCAGTTCGATCTGACCGTCCACGCGCTATCTGTGGACGGTCCAGATCTTTTCTTTTGTGCTTTTTTTAAGTTCGTCTACTACATAATGTAGCGGATGATTTTTTTGACAAAATTTCCCTTCTTTTGTCTATGTATGTTGATTAGCAATGTTCATCCGCCACATTATGTAGCGGATGATCCAAATCAAAAACCAAACTCAAAACATACAATCTGAAACCAAACTAAAAATAATCTGTTCAAAATAATACCGACTGGCATTCGTTCAAAATCTCACAAACCAAATTCAATCGTTATGTAACAGATGATCTAATAATCATACAATCCCACAAACCAAATTCAATATGTTCGACTGGAATTCGTTCAAAATCATACCGAGACTAAACCAAACTGAAAACAATCTGAAACTACCAGATATGAGATGATTAAAAAAGAGAAAAAATTTGAACAAAAACACAAAATCTGAAGCGCAGATCTAGCAGCAATAGTGGCGGTGGCGATGATGCCGAGGCTATGGCGGTAATAAGCTCTCTGAAGAGGTCACCGATTGCAATAGTAACAGGACTTGAACCTCTAATGTGTACAGATAGAAAGATGCCTTCCTATCTTCCTTCTTTACTAGACCAATTGCAGGTTAAAGAATCAAAATAACAGGAGGAACTGGTTCAAAAACTAGGAGCCAACATGCTCCACTTCACTTCATTGGGTCCATTCGCCGATGGGATGAGAAGATATGCAGTAGGGGGACTAGCTTATGTTCGCCGAGGATATGGCGGCGGCGGTGATGCTGAGGTTACGGTGGGGCGACGTCAAGGCTACATATGCGATGTCAGGGAGCTAACGATGATGATAGATCTGGGGTTCGGGAGACGAAGGTGGAGGAACCAAGTTCACAGAGAGAGAGAGAGAGAGATCGAGAATGGGTTTCTTTTTCTAAACTGACCAAAATATTGTCCGCCACATTATGTAGTGGACAATATTCTGCAATGAATATTAAAGGGCAATTTTTTCAAAAAATTGTCCGCTACATTATGTAGCGGACAGACTTAAAAAAAAAAGATCTGGATCGTCCACAAATCGCGCGTGGACAGCCAGATGCGCTAGCAACTTAACCCAAGTTGCTAGCGCGAGTAACGGATCAGCTCCCATATATATATATATATATATATATATATATATATATATATATGTGTGTGTGTGTGTGTGTGTGTGTGTGTGTGTGTACGTATATGTACACATATGTATATATACATATGTATACAGAAGGCGTGATCCAAAGAAGTACAGCTACACTTGTGTCCATTGCCCCGAATTTTGCAAGGGGAGTTGATTGGAGGGAAAATGATCGAACGGTGAACCGTCCAGATCTGGCCGCGTAGGTGTTGTTGTGGCCGACGTGACCGAAGAAGGAGGCGGCAGTAGCGTAGCCCCTTGGTAGCTGTAGATTGTTGTTGTTGTTGTTGTTAATATTGTTGCCGGTGGATGATTGTTCATAGGCACTGGATGGTGACTGCTCTACGGCATTAGTGGTAGCTTTTTAGGGGCATCGTTGGGTGGTAGCGCCGTGGATGACCACCAATGGGTTCCGGGGTAGCTTGAGTTTGGCCGGTGGTGGTTGGTGGCGACGACGTCTGTTTAGATTGTGGTAGTCAGTGACGGTGGTGTTGGGTGTTGTACTGCACAATTACATTTTGAATTCGTATCTTTAATTTCAATTTGCTTTGGTTTTGATCTATGAAATTTGTTAAATGGTTGCTTAGTTGAGGGAGAATAAAGAACATCTTGTTTGTTTGGAAGCCGCGAATAAGGAAGATGAACCAGAAAGAACATCCCCTTTTTGGCAGAGATGCCATACTGCCATTTCATTCGCTACATTATGTAGCGGATGTGTATTGTACATCTTGTGATTCCCTCAAGCTGGAGGGTATTTTTGTCAAAAGATCGTTCGCTACATAATGTAGCGGACGAACTTAAAAAAATGCAAAAAGAAGATCTGGACCCTCCATAGATCGCACGTGGACAGCCAGATCGCGCTAGCAACTTAACCTGTTTTGCTAGTGCTCTCAACGAATCAGCTCCCTATATATATATATATATATATATATATATATATATATATATATATATATATATATATATATATATATATATATATATATATATATATATATATATATATATATTTCCAACTCTAGCACATGCTCAATACGTAATCCAAATTATGCATAAAATGCAATACTCATCACAACTCTAGATTATGAACAAATAAAGGATTGATTTGTAAACTTATATGATTAATTAGATGATTAAAGGATTTCTTGGGAAGAAATTGCGCAGATCTGCTTGCCAACGCTACTAAAAAAAATTTGTGAGTAGAAAGTATAGAGAAGAGTTTCGAAGTTAGGTTCTTGTGTGTATATATAGACCATCCGCCATATACTGTAGCGGACACTGTTTACATGTCCGCTACATTAAGAAGGGACGTTGTGGATGAGGACAAAGCAACAGTCGTAACAGTCGTGGGGGAACAGAACTGATGGGAAATTAATTTGACGCGTGTCAATCAAAAATTCGTCCGCTACACAGAACTGATGGGAAATTAATTTGACGCGTGTCAATCAAAAATTCGTCCGCTACACAGTGTAGCGGACTACTTTTTGACTGACACATGTTAGGACAAAAAAAAGTAGTCCGCTACACAGTGTAGCGGACGAAGGTTGAGGGCCAATTTGGTAAAAAGATTTGTTCGCTACATTGTGTAGCTGTGTAGCTGACGACTGACAGCTTTTGAAAAAAAAAAGATCTAGACCGTTCAGGATAGACGGTCAGATTGCGTTTGCAAATTCTCCTATTTTTCTACACCTATCAACGGATCAGCTTTATATATATATATATATATATATATATATATATATATATATATATATATATATATATATATATATATATATATATATATATATATATATAAAGCTGATCTGTTGAGAGCGCTAGAAAAATAGAAGATCTTGTAAACGCGATCTGGCCGTCCACGAGCGATCTGTGGACGGTCCAGATCTTTTTTTTTACGTTTTTTTAAGTCCATCCGCTATATTATAAAATACCCTCAAACTTAAAAATAGCTCGTCCGCTACATTATGTAGCGGACGGACTTTTCTGTCATTTTTTTCTCTTTCTCTCATAAATGCTTTGACTCTCTCTCTCTCTCCCCTTTCTCTCATCTGCTACATTATGTAGCGAACAAGTTTTCTGACATTTTTTTCTCTCTCATTTCTCTTGGCATCAACTCATTCGGGTAGTTCTAGAAACTCATTCCAAAACTCATAGGAAAGAACGATTTCATTGTATCTTCAATACTTTCTTCATCAAAACTACCACTTGGGTTTTCACCCATTTGCTTAGGTAGCTGAAATTCATACCCACAAGAGGAAGGAGGCAACTCTGTTGGCTCTGGCCCCAGTGCAGTGGAAGGTTCACTAGGAATTGGGTTCCAGTCAGGCAGTTCATCCAGCTTGGCAATGGCATTCTTGGCCTTGTTAATGAGCCAATCTACTGCTTTGCTGGGTCGGTCATAGCCCAACCGGTCCTGTACATCGTAGAACTGAATGGCAAAGCCCCGTGCGGCTCAAAACCCGCACATAGCTGTATTTATAAATGGTTTCTTTTTAGTGAGTCCTCGCGATGCAGGGTTCCTTAAATTGGACTGTGTGCTTTATGTGGACTTGAATTGCATCTCGGTCAAGCATCTCCAAAAAGCAGAGGGCCTGAATTCCAGCAATCTGTTTCAAAGCTTTTCTTTTGATGGTTATCATATGAAAGGAGAAAGAGAGGAAAAGAGGGGAAAAGAGGACGAAAGAGAAGAAAAAGTGGTGAGAGAAAGAGATAAGTCAGATTGAAGAGAAAGGACATAGAGAGAAGGGAAAAACAAGTCAGAGCATTAAGGGAGAGAGAGAGAGAGAGAGAGAGAGAGAGAGAGAAATGTTAGAAAACTAGTCCGCTACATTATGTAGCGGATGAGGGAAAGAGAAGATGGAGAAAAAAAAGTCAGAGCATTAATGAGAGAAAGGAGAGAGAGAGATGTTAGAAAATTAGTACGCTACATAATGTAATGGATGAATTCTTTTTAAGTTGAAGGGTATTTTTTTCAAAAAAATAGTTTACTACATAATGTAGTGGACAGATTAAAAAACGCAAAAAAAAAAAAGATCTGGACCGTCCACAGATCGCGCGTAGACGGCCAGATCGCATTTACAAGATCTCCTATTTTATTAGCGCTTTCAGCGGATCAGCTCCCTATATATATATATATATATATATATATATATATATATATATATATATATATATATATATATAATGGTCATCAGCCTAAAACTCTTTCATGACAAGACTTCAGAAATCAATAGCAAAACAGAACACGTCATTTGAAAAGTATCGTAAGATCCTAATAATGATGGCCCTTCCTTTTTCTCCATTTTGGTGGTTGATGTATTACATCATTCTATCATCTGGAATGTTATGTCCAACTCTCCGCCCCTTAATTCTCTCCTCTCTTTCCAATTTCGTCTACAGCTACGTACTCTTATCTGGTCAATGCCTACTCCGGCCGTCCCATCGCGAAGCGTGGCCTGTTTGCTAGAAGAGAACGGAAAATAGAAGAGTGGGGGAAGGGGGTATACCATGCCTCCAAACTTTAATCAATGGCAAAGGAACAATGCATTTCTCTTGTATTGCTTGAATTAGTAGGATGGAAAAAGACGATGGATTGAATCACTGTCTCCTCTTTTGTTGATTCTGTTTTTACAGGACAATTAGAGGTATTCTCGAACCAGTTTTAACATCAATACCGACTAAATTTCCTTTTTCAATGATCTCATATGTAGCTCTAATCTTCTTAAATTAAACAAAAAAGAATATAATAAATAGAGAAGGAAAGTTCATCTTTTTACTAGTGCTTCTCTCCCAATTTCTCTTGATTTTCCTTTTTCTCTTTTCTACCTATCTATCTACTCTTCTATCCCATTAAAGGAGCTCTTAATTGGACTACTTATTTGGCGTATTAAGACGAGTTAAACAAGCAATAAATAGCTGAATAAATAGGAGTTAAACCGAAACCCACGTACTGTAGTAAGCAGTAACAGCGCCAATCTCGAACAGCTAATTGAATTCCCTTCAAAGACTCAAAGAGAGAACCAAAGAGAAAGCCGAAAGGAAAGAGAATCACAGAGAGATTCCCGAACCCCACAAAAAGTTTGAAACTCTCCCTCCGAATATAAAGATTCATTTGTGCACTCGATATGTGGTAAACATCTCCTCCAACCTTGGAAAAGTAAGATCATCTCTCAACCCTCTTTCTCTCTTTATCACACATGCTCGCGCGCACAAAAACACAACACACATTCACACAGGGTGCTTGTTTTTCATGATGGGTTATTTCTGGTATTGGAAGTGTGTTGTTTCTCTACAAATTTTCATGAAATGTTCTGCCACGTTAACACATTCGATCATCACCACCTTATACAGCAATGCATGTACGTTTCATTGTCTTGTACAGATCCCTTATTGGTAGTATTACGAGTAGGACTCATTTATTGGAAACCAGTTCATGAAGGGCATTCCCCAAATCAATTGGGTAGCTATTGAGAGGGTAGTTGACTAACTTGGGGTTGATTAGTATTACCCTTTTAAGGGGACGAACTTGTGGTAATTACGTATGCTCAATAATCACACATTTGATCGATGTTATATGATACAAAAACGTGTACGTAAGGTCAGCCGCTAATCAGGATATAGACTATATTATCAAGGGTTTTGATTCGATTGGGTTTCATCTCTGTTGTGCAGTTGTTTTGGAAGAAATAAACCACGGCAACCCCTGATGAAAGTGGGCGTCCTCTTAAGCTTGAGGTTTGGGACTAAGCCTGCTCATCTCGTGGTATAGCTATGTGATTGATTTCTTGATAAGAATGATGTTTTTATTCAATCTGACAGGGAAAGTACTCTGCAATGTTCGTGTGCTGGCTTCTGGGAATTGGGTGTCTTTTTTCATGGAACAGTATGCTGACTATAGAAGATTACTACGTTAATTTGTTTCTGGTGAGATTTCCATGGTGCATGTACTCATGTGTTTGTGTGTGTGTGTGGAGGATTTGCAATTAGTCATACCCAATCCTCTGCTTTTCCCAGCAAACCGGAACCCCAAGTCTTAAGTGCGTATACATTTTGATGCATTTCAAGCTGTGTTTAGCTTTACAATGAGGTTTACAACATATAAGTGGTGTCCTATACTATCAAGACGACTTAGACGAGTATAATCCTGACATGGTATCATTATAAACTTCCTCATAGTATATGTTATTGCATCTTTCTTATTACCAGAAGAATTTCCACGTTATGGGACTTCAGTGAGTATAAAATCTTCTTGTTTCCTCAGTTTCCTCTTTGAAACAGAATGTCACAGCACACATGCTCGTAGAAAATTTGTGGTGACATTTTGAACTTAGGCGTATAGCATCTCCTGGAATTTAAACAATCTGGGAGGCATGTCTAGCAAATAGAACAAATTTAAGGGAGGAAGCTTTGTCGATGAGCCTTATCTTCTCCTATCCTAGCCATCATGCCAATTTGTAGAGGATGAGACTAATTTACTATCCCTAAATCTGCATAGCGTTTGCTGCTGAAGGTCAAAATATTCTCACTAATGCATCTTTAGTGAAGAATAATATGTGAAAATAGCACAAAAAGTTGTGAGTTTACTCAGTTAACAGATGCTAACTTAGTCTAGGATTTACTTTGATCATGTATACATTTCGTACAGTTTAAGAGTTTTCCTTGACTCTTCTCTTCATGTCGTAACTTGCTTAGCCCTTCTAAGTTTTTATTGTCAGTTACTAAGTCCGGGTGGCTAAAATTTCTTCTTGCTGCTGTTTATTATTGGTGTTATAGTTCTAGCAACTTATTTGAAACAGAATCTCTTTCCTTGTACAGAAATACCATCCCTCAAGAGTCCTTACTCTTGTATATCAGCCATTTGCACTTGGGACACTCGCAATTCTGGCATACTATGAGGCAAAAATTGATACTAGGCGACGAAATCTATTTGGATACACTCTTTTCTTCATTAGTACGCTTCTAGTACTAGTTGTAAGTACAATTTATTGCATAATTCACCATTCCACTTTTTTTCATACTCCATAGACCGGTGACATGCTTTTGCTTATTTGTTTTATTTTATATTGTAATTAACCTGCCACAGTTGGATCTAGCTACATCAGGGAAAGGAGGGATTGGCACTTACCTTGGAATATGTGCCATTAGTGGTGCATTTGGAGTTGCAGATGCTCATGTACAGGGTGGAATGGTTGGAGACCTGTCATTCATGCTACCCGAGTTCATTCAAGTTGGTCTCCCGTAAAAATCATTTGCTTGTTTCGTGTTTGGCAACTTTTGCTTCCCTTCTATGTTTAATGTTGTTTGAAAGGTGAACATTCTAAATTTGCATTCTCCAGTCTTTCCTGGCGGGTCTGGCTGCATCTGGGGCTTTAACCTCTGGCTTGAGGCTGATTACAAAAGCAGCATTTGAGAATTCAAAAAATGGTCTTCGGAAGGGAGCCAGTAAGTTGAAGTCCCTTGTTGTCATTTTAAATTATTTCTCAAGCTTTCTTCAGAAGGGAGCAAAGTTATGACGACTATTGTGTACAGTGGCTCACTCGTGTGCAGCAAATACAGTCTTTGAGAGGGAGAGGGGAAAGTTGGTAGTGGTTGACAAAAAAACTGATGTAAACCTGCAAGCCTTGTTTTCGTCTATTATGCTTACTTGCAATCAGAAGATAGCATTATAGACAGCTACAGCAGAGAATCCATCAAACTGAGACCAGCATACTAGATGAACTTGACCTTATGTTAATTTAAATATAATTAACCATCCGGTGTTTACTGCCGCTTGCAGTTTTATTCTTTGCAATCTGCACGCTCTTTGAACTACTCTGCGTCCTTCTCTATGCTTGTGTCTTTCCAAAGCTGCCTGTTGTGAAGTTCTACCGTTCAAAGGCTGCCTCCGAGGGATCCAAAACTGTTTCAGCTGATCTTGCAGCTGGAGGCATTTATACTCATCCTGGGCAAGAGGTCTCTCTCTCTGTTGTACCTCTTGTAATCAGGATGATATGTAACAAAAAAAGGTGTTTTTAGTGACCAGCGCTCAATCTTCTGTTTCATACCAATGCAGGTTGAGGATAATCCTAGAAAATTAGAGCGACTGAGCACCAAAGAGTTGTTAATGGAGAACATAGATTATGCCTTAGACATGTTCCTGATATATGCATTGACATTGTCAATATTTCCTTGATTCTTATCTGAAGACACCGGATCACATAGACCGGGCGCTTGGTAAGCTTCCTTTATACAGCCTAATTACACTAGACAAGCCTAATTATACCAAAACTCTTGCTCTTGAACTAATACCTAACGACAGTTGGGTGCTCAAAACTATTCTCTGTGCTCAAAACTATTATCTATGCTCAGTAAAATTCTTCAACGAGTAGAAATTTTTAAAAAATGTGACATAAGTACATCTGTCAGCATCTCAAAACATGCTCTATTCTACAGTCAGATCTTCTAGGTCCTTAAGAAAGTGTTCATGTTGGATTGGTCCTAATAGTCTGACTGCTGCAGTGATGTCCTTGTAATGTTTTAAGCATTTTCTTTCTCCTGTCTTCCTTTTCAAATTTGTATGTTTTAAGTGTTGTCTCCTATTGGCGCGAGCTCTTTGATCTCTTGGTGTTTACTTCTGCTAACTTTGATGCCAAAATCCATGGAAGATAAGCTTCCTGTCTCTAAACACACGGTTTATTTCTAATGATGTCGGAATCCATGGCGGATGAGCTTTCAAAATCTCTCCGCTTCACTTATGTACTGGAAAGGCGAATGTGATATCTGATTGGATTTGTGATTATCTTTGTTCCAAATGGATCCCTAGTGTAGCCAAATTTCATTAGCGGTGAGGTTAGCAAGAACTAGTTTATAATAATAGAGATTTCTCCCCTCTTTCAATCCAATCGATGGATGTAAAAATTCATATGGCAGGATACTCTTTAACAACGATTTTTTTTCCCAACACAAGCACCCTATAGATAAAGCCATAAAATAAGCAACTATGAGCCAAACCAAATGTGCACAATGTTGTATATAGCTCATTTAATCTCAAGTCTCGCAAATGGGCTTTAGGCCCGTTGGTCACCTGGGCAGTTCTCTCGTTCCTCTCATCCGGGAAAAAGCTTACTGAGATTAACTTCACTTTTATCACTCTTGTCCTGAAAATTCTCTCTCTTTTACGGGCTTCCAATTTTCGTCCCATCAGTTTGTGCAACGTCCTCTACAAAATCATTTCAAAAGTATTGACTTACCGTTTGAACCCAGTCATGCAAGACCTCATCTCGGATAACATTATGCTAGCCCAGGATCTTACTGATTGTATTCGTCGTTGAAAAAAGGGAAGAGTTATTTTGGCGGCGCTTAAACTGGATCTTAGTAAAGCTTTTGATCGTTTGAACTGGGATTTTATCTGTGCACTGCTAGTACGTCTGGGATTCCCTCCCCATTGGACTGAACTTATCCTTCAATATGTTACTAATGTTTCTTATTCTCTCCTCGTTAATGGTGTCCCTACTTAAAGCTTTACTCTGTCTTGCAGCATTCATCAGGGAGATCCATTGTCTCCTTATCTCTTCATTCTCTGTTCTGAGGTTCTGTCAGTAGCTCTGCTAGATGCAGAACGTCAGGGGAAAATTGAAGGCATTAAAGCAGGCAAATCCTTGCCTTCTATTTCCCACCTCTTGTATGCTGATGATTTGTATATTTTTCTTAGACCTCGCAAAGACATTCTTAGCAGCATTTCTGCGGTTAAGGTTGTTCTTGACCTCTACTGTAAATGGTCGGGTCAACGCATTAATTAGAGTAAGTGCGGCCTCTCTATTAGCCCCAATGCCTCTAGTGCTGATAGGTCTCTCATTGAATCAGGCTTCAAGTTTTCAGCCTCTCCCTCATTTGGTCAATATCTGGGATTAACCTTGATTTGGTGCTCCGGAAAAAGGGTATCTTTCGCAGTCTTGTTAATTGAGTTCAGGACAGGTGTGCGCACTGGTTAGGGCTACTTTTGAATAAGACTGGTCGTGCTACTTTAATTTAGTCTGTTCTTTCCTCTATTATGGTTTACTACATGTCCATCTATAGATTTCTGGTTCATGTTTGTTCCTAGTTAGACCAAATTTTGGCTGGCTTCTGGTGGTCGGGTGAGGCGAATCGTAAGTCCATTCACTGTATTTCTTGGCCTTATTTTTGGCTGCCTAAGAACCAGGGCGGCCTTGTCTTTCGGAATTTTTGTCTGTTTAATCAAGCATTATTAACAAAGCAAGCTTGGAAACTTTGGACCCAGCCATATTCTCTATTAAGCAGGGTTATTAAGAGGCCATTATTACTCCACAACTGACTTCTTGCATATTCGTCAACCCCGCGTTGGCTCTTGGATTTGGCGTAGTCTACTGGTGGAGCAAAGATCTTTAAAATAGGGCATTCAATGGCATATTGGGGATGGGCGATCTATTTCCTTATGGATGGATTGGTGGCTGCCATCTATTGTGCCAGATCGATTATGCTCCTTCTCTACTCCTGCCACTTTGCACCTCATGATCTATCATCTATTTCTTCCAAACACTCACTCTTCGAATATCAACTTGCTTTTCAGCCTCTTTCCTCTAGATATTGACTCATTGATTCTTAAGCTGGATCTCTCCGCTCATAATCTTCAAGTCACTTATTTCTGGCCTCATGTGGCTGATGGAGCGTTCTCAGTTCATAAGTCCTACCAATCTCTTGTTCTCTAAAGCAATGTACAAGTGGTTTCGGACATACCATCAGGAGTTTGGAAGAAACTTTGGAAACTTCCCATCCTTGAGAAACTCAAATACTTCGTTGGCAGCTGATTCAGGAACAAATTCCCCTTATTTCATCACTAGCCAAAAGAATTGCCATGTTTTGATTGCTTGCCCCATTTGTTCCGTATCTATGGAAACTCATTTTCATCTGTTTCTGGATTGTGCAATAGTCAAACTTCTTTGGCAATCTGTCACTAATTTCACTACTTCAAGCCGTGACTTTCCTTCTTTGAAATCCTGGTTGGTGCACGGTTTCACTAAGCCACTTCTTTAATCGGCATGTTATGAAGAGATTCATATGGCGGATCACTATCCTCGGGCATATTTGGATTGGGCGTAATGCTTTAGTATTTTGGGGGGGGGGGGGGTATTTTTGGCCTAATGTCCTTTGCTTGCTGCACGCTCCTTTTTTTTTTAAATCTCTCATTTTCTATTACATGTTCTACCTGCTTCCAGAAGATTAACATGCGTGAGCATACAAGGCATCCTTGATCTTTTGTTCCGATTACCCAGTTTGAACACTTTTACCTCCTCCCCCCGTTTTCCCTTTACATTTCTCTCCCACATGTCAATGTTCATTTCCAGCTACTCCCATATTCTGTTCGGTTTCGGTCAAGACTGCTGATACTGCGGATTAGTTTGGCATTGGTCTGTTGGTGTATAATATTGATTGGGAACCTATGGCTGCTAGTACTATGGTTTATCTGGCAGTGAATTCGTTTCATGCTTCTGTGATAGCTATCCTTTATGCTATTCAATGGCTCTCTAAGTTACAATTTTTTCATCTCATATTCTTATTTTCTTCCTTGAATTGTGTCCATAAGATTCAGAGTAGAGTGATTCGATAAGTTGCAGATGTAAAAATTTTCTCCAGGATGGTTTTAGGTTGCCAGAAGTGCACTCGTTGCATATCGCCCTGGGTACAGCCGTTGTTATGTCCCTATCGTCAGCTTTAGCGTCTTTTGCTTGCCGATCAGGTTCAGGTGCTCCACAGGAATGGTTGCCACTGTATAGCCTGTAGTCCATCTTCTTGATCGGATTCATCGTTGGCCTATACTCATGTGGTGTTTTCTTTTCGGCTGCATCTCTGCTGGTTGTAATTGTCACCAGCTTACCGTGTTTTCGGTTTACCTACCCTTGTGGATGGAGTTGTCATCCACAGTATATTTTACATTGTATCATCTCATGTGTCTTGGTATATATTCCTACTTCTCATAAAATAAAATAAAAAAAAACTAAGGTAGCGGTTGAAAACACTTTTAGTTTTGATTTTTTGTTTTAAAAAAATAATAAAAACAAAAACCGGTTTAATTTTTTTTAACAAAAATAAATGAATGTTTGATTACCCAGTTTTTATTTTGAGTGTTTGATTATCCAATTTTATTTTGAGTTTTTTTTTTGTGGTGATTTGCGGTGGTGGTGGCAGGGCATGGCAGTGATTGCTGTGGCCTGCAAACGTGGCCGGCGGCGGTGGGCGGAGGCTGTGGTGGTGGTGGTAGTGGTAGTGGTCTCAAAATAAAATTCAAAATTCAAAACTCCTAAATGGAAGTTTTAAAAAACTGCCTGTTTTAAAAATTAATTTTTAATATTGAAGAAAAAATGAAAATTATGTACCTAACGAGTTTATTTTTTTCGATTTATAAAATTAAAAAAAAATAAACGTTACTGAAGAGAGCCTAAGTTTTGTTAGCCTATTTTGGCGAAGCACGCATGGCTACTGATGCTGCATCATAAAGAGTCAACTGGTCAAAGTTAGCAACTCAACCCGATCAAGCCACCAACACTCTCAAAAGAGTCATCCGAACCAATTTGCAACAACGTTGTCATATCAAAGGCTGTAGAGAACACACAACCCTACAGTGGCACTTTAGTAGGGGAAGTTTTGTAGCTGACACCCTTTTCCTTTTGCCTCATTCTGCCCATTTCTAAATAATTTCTCATTCATGCACTCCAATGCCCCAAATATGCTCGAATGCTCCAAACATATATGCTGTGGGACACTGTGGAAAGATGTCAACACTATTTCTACCATCTTTTGGGTACCAATGTTGATTTCTCTAACGTTCCAGGTATCCAATTTCGGCCGTCAAGGCGGCAGTGCCGAACTCGACCAACAGGTGACTCATCTGATGAGCTTTGGGCATTTAACTTAACAAGGAGCACTTTTTACATCCGGCAACAACTACACCCTAAAACGACCAGACTCCTTGTCCAGAAGGTTGTATAAGCTCCCACAGGATGTTACTTTTCCTCCAAGTGCATGATGTTACGCTAGAGATGTTGGTTGGTGAGATATTCATACATTTTAACGATGTTCATTGGCATCTCTATTAGACTTAATATCCCAGTCACTCCCTCCAACTCAACAAGTATCTCCACCTGGTGTGCTCCTAACTATCTTGATGGCTGAAAAGGCTCAGCCACCACAGCAAAGTTCACCCGCACTTCTTGGTGCTTTTTTTAGACATGCAATATTACTGGACTAAAGGCTGAGTCATGGGCAGCTCATTCAGATGGGCTATCATGGTCCATGTGTGGTTAACTGGCTGAAGAGATTAAACTATATTGATAGCTAATGAGCTCTCAATGAGTTGATAGGCGGTACTAGTCACAAGGAAATGAATTTTTTCCGATGTCAATAAATAGAGGGCCTCGCGCCTTATTTTGGGGGTAGAAACCATTTGATTTTCGATAATTGCTATCAGAGATAATTTTAGCCGGATAAAGTAATTTTGAGAGTTGATACCTTGACACTGGAAATTAGATCGTGGCTACCATTATTCCGTAACCGTATTACGGTATATCAGGCTTCTACCAATTCGTTTGACTCTTTTTTTTTTCATATCCTTGCTTTGTCCCACATATTTGTCCTTAGCATATGACTGGGACTACATTCTACTTGTAGCACCTCCACGTGTACACGAGCTTACCCCTCTACGAATCTTTCTTATAGATTCAATTTAGTACCCACCTGCTCTATCCCATACATATTGTTTCAAGGTTTTTCAGGTACAAAGTTGTTGGTGCTTTGTATCATTTAGAAATCATGTGAATGCTCTGCCATATCGGTCAAAACACCCTCTATCAAGTAAAAGTACCGGCCAAATTTGAATGAAACTATAAAATTGGTGTTTTATAGGGGCATTGAAGTTTGAAAGATATGGCAAAGAAACCAAAGAAGAGAGAAGATGATAGGGCATGTGAATAGGACATGATGATATAAAAGCATCAAACAGAGCTGGTAAAACTTTCTTGTAATATCCCTACCCTGGCAACCTTTAACGACAATTTTTGAAGCGGGGAGCAATAGGCAATTAATGAAAGTTAAAGAGAGTTAGTCTAATTAATTTAGATTGAGGTTATCAAAAAAAAAAAAAGAGAGAGGATAAAATCTGATTTATTTTAAATATGTTGTCAACCCTTTACTTTTGAAAAGTCAATGGTAGAGAGAACATTGGAAGAAAAAGTGGAGAAGATTGAGTCTTTGGGTTTTGTAAGGAATTTCGGTTACGACTTTAAGGGGAGAGAGAGAGAGAGAGAGAGAGAGAGGAGAGGAGAGGAGAGAGGAAAGAAAAGACGAAGAGAAGGTAAATTTTTTATTTTATTTTAGTATGTACTGTTATATGGTGCGTGTGTGTGTGTTTACTGTGTGTGTGTGTGTGTGTGATGTGTTTATGTGAGTGATTTAGATAGATTATTGTAGGTTTAGGTGTTTTAGTGTGTGCCGTAATGTGTACCAATGTGTGAGTGTGTGAGAAATGATGGAGGAGTCTCAGCTGTGTGAAGAAGAAGACTGTGTATGTGAAAAGGTGTGTGTTTAATCTAGTTAGTGTAAGTGTCCCTAAAAGTGAAATTTTCAGCAGCAGTCCTTGTTGGGATTTTTAGAAGCCTTTTAGAGATTGATATGGGCAAATTTCAAAGAAGAGGCCCCTATTATTTTTGGGAGGTCTACCTTGTCAAAAATGTTGGGATTTTTTTTCGTATGCCCAAAGGGTGTTAAATAATTTAATAAGGGTTTCCTGATTTAATTAGGGTACCAAATTAGGTTATTTTTATCCAAATTTTTTTGAAAAATCTTATATTGCTGAAATGATTCAGTGTATAAAATTTCATAGAATTTTGAGATAGATAGCTATTTTTTACTAAAATCGGCCTATCAACGGTCGACCTGTTTAGCAGTTACTGATTTTCAAGCGAAATTTTTTTAAATGATTTTTTAGTCCAAAAATCAATTCAAGGTGCTTAAAATAGTGTTATAAATTATTTTTGGAATTTTTTGGAGCAAGGGCCATCCGAGGGTGTATTAGTAATTTTTCACCTGGAGGGGTGGTTTAGTACTTTGCCCTACTGGAGGGCTGTTTTGATAAATTTACCTACAATAGGGATATATTAATGATTTTACTTATAAGATGATGTTTTGATGAGATAGACACGAGAGGAGTGTTTTTGGTAAATTTTCATGCGATGGATATTTTGATAATTTTACATACCCGATGAGCAGTGAGTTTATACAAGGTTTATGATATTATAGAATAAATTGTATTCTAATAATTGGATTGTTAAGTTTAGGTTAACAAAGAAGTGTTCAGTTAAGACTAGTAAGCTTCGGATCAAGGTAAGAAAATTCTATCCGAAACCTAAATCCCTCAAATTTCCTTCCGTATATTTGCTTCCAATTGCTATCAAATTTCTTTAGACTACGTTATGTTGATATGAGAAAGGTTAAATACAAATTTGTCCCCTGTGTTTTACACGTATTTGTACTCTGCTCGCCCTATTTATAAATTTTGCAATAATGTCCCCCGAAGTTAACGAACCATTGCAAACAGCTCCAAAACTGTACGACCGTTCAAATTCAGCCGTTAAGAACGCATGTGCACAGCACACCTGGTTTTGGCATGGGTAGATCGGTCATTTCCGGTCTACCCATGCCAAAACCCCTCTACTTAACTCGATGTATGCAATCACTTTTGACCTATGAAATCTGGGTTGGCAGCATGAGTTCTGATAAGACAACCAGTGCATGTTAAGCACTCCGCCACGGAGAAGTTTGTCGCCACAGGGCGGCGGCATGGATCGGCGGTGGCTGTTGTGGTCGCTTTGTTGGAGTCAATCTGGTCCGGATATGACTAGATCTGTGTTGATCCCTATCTTGTAGGGACTAGTGCAACTCTTCTTCACAGAAGGGACCAGTGCCATAGGCAGACAAAATTGTCCCCTGTGGTAGCCTTTTTTTCGGCTAAGGTGAGGTGGGTGCTCACGTGTTTTTGAGGGTTTCACCTTGGAAGGGGGTGATGCGTTATGGCAAGAAGGGCAAGCTTAGCCTTAATTTTGTTGGCCCGTTCGAGGTTTTAGAAAGAATAAGTCTGGTGGCTTACAGAATTGCCTTACCGCCAAAGATTTCGCACGTTCATAACGTTTTCCATGTTTCAAATTTGAGGAAATATGTTTACGATCCGACGCACATTGTGCCATACGAGCCTTTATCAGTTCGAGAGGACCTTTCCTACAAAGAGAAACCGGTAAAGATTCTGGACCTCAACCAAGTGTTAAGGACGAAAGTCATTCCGTTGCAGAATCACGAAATTGAGGAAGCCACTTGGGAGCTTGAGGAAGCTATGCACAAAAAGCACCCTCACCTTTTTGACATTTAAGGTACGTTTTAAATTTCAAGAACAGAATTCTTTTAAGGAGGGGAGAATGTAATACCCCAAAAATTTTCTTTTTCTCTCATTATGCAAATTATCATTATTTTAAGTAGATAAACTTGCGATTTTTTTGAGATATTGAGAAAATGATTTTTTTATCGTTTTTGAAATTTTTGGTCGAATGGACGTGGTTTCATTCGACTCAAACTATTTGATGTTAAAGTTTTGCAGTCTGAAGGATTCGGTCGATTGATAATAGTTTAGCTTCGAATGTAAAGTATTCAAAATTTTGATGAGAAAGTTTCTGAAGTTTTCAGTCGAATGAAACTATTTCAGTCGAATGAAAATGAGTTTTGCTTCAACCGAAAAACATTTAAATTGCGTAGAATGGGTTACTACAGTTTTCGATCGACTTAAAGAATTTCGGTCGACTTAAAGAGTAAAATTTTTTTTTAATTCGACTCAAAAAGGTTTTAATTGTACTTAAATGTTTTAAGTCGAATTAAAACTCATTTTTAGGTCGAATTGAAAAAAAATTTGGAACCATGTTCACCACTATTGGATTCTGTCGAATGCAAACTAGTTTCAGTCGAATGAAAACTTAAAAAAATTTGTCCCATATAAATAGTGTTTTATTTCATTTTTGGCCCTTCTTGGGTTCTCTATTTCTTCCTCCTTTGCGCGCGCTCGAGAGAGAGAGAGAGAGAGCTTTGGAAGTTTGGAAGTTCTAAGGTGGAGCTTAAGAATTTATATATCTCAAAAGCTTGGCTAAGGTAAGGGTTTATTTTCGAAATTCAAATCAGCAATGGACCAATCGCTCATGTAAGTCCTTAGTTTTTTTTGAAATCCGAATTTCTTTGAATTGAGTTAAGTGATTCTTTTGCTCCTCTTTGCTTTGAGCTTTACTATGAATAACATGTTCTCAATGTTATGACTTGTGAAATTTAATTTCTATCGAGTTCATTTGATCTTAGAATTTGGGATGTTGATATCATTCGTTTTAGAGATTGTCATTATTTCATAAACTTCGTATATTGTTTGACATGTCCGATATTTGTTTTTGTTGAATTGAAATCTTTATTTTGATAACTCTATGAGTCATGTCACAGTGTATGTGACTTATGTCTGACTTACCCACCTGAATTGAAATGTGGGCTAGCTCAAGGGAGTTGAGCTAGAGATCGCAATCTTACTTTGTGAACCGGCCTCATATGTCAGTGATGACGTATGTGATCACTTTCCGAATGGCTCCTTAGTGCCTGTTTCTATTTTCATATATGTTTGACATTTGAAATCTGGTTTGATTGTCCGATCCGTTGAGACCCTTTGTGCTTCCGAAATTTCGTTCTTAGATATTTTTGTTCTCGTTTGATTGATCATTTGAGCGACCTTATTGGACATTTGGCTCATTCCCTTATTGTTGTTCCTTTCAGGTGACCACTAGGTGGGATCTTGGATTGAAGGTCTAGCTGAGCGATCAAGAGTTAGATGTTTTGTCTCAAAGTGAGTACTGATGTTATTTAGGTTAATTTTTGGAAACTCCGTGTCGGACATGACTTGTATAAAAGCTGTTAACCCTACGGTTATTTCACCTAGGAGTATATTTGATTTTTTGATGATAACTAACATTAATGATTATGTTGTCTTAGCATGCATTGAGTTGATGAAGCAATAGGTACAATCTCATACTCATGCAAATGGACAATTAGGCGAGCTACTCGATCAAACGCACTTCACGGAATGGTTCAAGACGGAATACTTCGATAGATTTTATTATTACGTTCTTTGTAACTAGACATAGAGAGATGACCGTATCGATAACTGTATACCTAGAACTTGCCCATAGGTTTCCCTTGCATGCATAAAAGTTTTTCATTCCTTGAAAACTAGGAAACTGCATTTTCTGGAATGCAGTCGACTGCATTGGATTACAGTCGACTGCAAGTTGGGCAGTCAGGTATTACAGTCGACTGCATTGTAATGCAGTCGACTGCAATACTTCCAGTAGCTTATTACAGTCGACTGCATTGGATTACAATGGACTGCAAGTTGGAAATTTTGAATTTCCAACGGCTACTTTGGGAATACAGTCGACTGCAATGGGACATTGCAGTCGACTGCAATAGCCATTTTGGCACATTTAATGCTCCACCTAATTCCAAACCATCATATTCATTCCCACCTCTATAAATACTCATCTTAGGCATAGTTTTGCATTCAAAGCCTTCTTATCTTGCATATTCTCAAAGATCAAAGCAATTGTTCAATCTCTTTTGGTTTTCATTGTTTTCTCATCCATTTCAAGAGAGCATTTATTGTGAGCTTATATTTGAGAGATATACACTTTCATAAGTCATCACACACTCATCTCTCTTGCTCTAGAGCTTAAAGTTGTACTCATCTACTTCTTGAGAGTGAATCTTGTACACAATTCTTCATCTAAAGTTTCTTGTATCAAAGCTTAGGGTTGTCAAGCTTTAAAGCTTTGGGATTGTCAAAACTTGTTCTTGATGTGGGCATAGCATCAAGGGATTGTAAGCGGTTCGATCTTGACTCGTAAGGAAGATCATACTAGTGGATTCTAGGGCCTTTCAAGGGACTTCTTTGAAGGGGTGGACGTAGGCTTGAGGGTATTTCAAGCCGAACCATTTAAATCTCAAGTGTCAAGTGTCTCTAAACTCTTATCTCTTTACATTATTGTTTTATACTTGTGTTGTTATTGGTTAGTTTGTAATTGCTTGTTAATTTTTTTAAAGTAGTCTTAAAACCCTATTCACCCCCCCTCTAGGGTTATCTTTTCGGTTTCAAAAGCTTTGGGGCCATTTTGTTTTATATATATATATATATATATATATATATTTGGGAATTATTAGTGTATGTTCTGATTTACCATTTTGAAGTCCTTTGATAATTAGAGAATTTTATGTGATCTCTATGTATTCGGCATTAATGCTTCAAAAATAATTCGGGGCGTTACAATGTACGTATAGTTAGTTACAAAATAATGAAAGAACTTCCAACTAATTATGCACCATAAGATATATAGTAAAAAGGTGCAATTTACACACTACTGCTAGAGTTGGAAACCTGTCGCAACAAATTGTTAGCAACATACATATATATATATATATATATATATATATATATATATATATATATATATATATATATATATGTATCATAAAGGGCAAGGTGTCTGAAATAGGCCCACCATACAAAATTCTCTGTATCATCTTTTCCTTATGTTACCTAAATATATTTCTCATGAGGCATCACTATGGCCTTGCCAAGAGTTCATGATTTCTTGGAAGTTCTGCCCCTTCTCTCCTAAAAAAACCCAGCCTTTTCTCCACTAGATCCAACTGCCGCCCCTTCCTCCTTCGGCTTCCATGGCTGTAAGAATGGAAGGGGAGGCCCTCACTTCATTACTCCCTCTTCTCTTGTTTCTATTTTTCGCATTTTTTGTACTCTCTTTCTCGGCAACCCACCTGTGCCGCCATTCGCCACCACCCTCCTCCACCTCCCGATCTCCATCCCGCTCACAGATCGGACGCCCTTCAGCCACAATCTTACTCCCTCCCACTTGCTACCCTCAGATATGAAAGGTTTTATCAGATCCGTCATCGTCGCCAGACTTCCAATCTGGTTGGTTTGGGTTGACTTCTCTGATGCGGGTCTGATATGACGGGATTGTGGCATGAAGAGGACGGACCTTGACGAGATGGAGGATACCGATTCCTTTCAAGCTTCGGATCAATCAGATCCGGCCTTGGAAACTCGCTCCACTTCCCTTGGATTCGTAGACAATAGCGGCAATAATATAAACTGCCACTTCAAGCGGCCCTTGGAATTGATGCCTCGCTGCAGCTCTTCCACCCTGTTATCATCTTATCTGAATTTTGTAAACCCAACAATGATAATACTTATATTTTTTAATTTCTGTCAAGGCCATGTTGGCCGGTTTAGGTTCCAGAATCAAGTTTCTGTTTGTGTTCTTTTCTTTGTATTTTTGGGTACTCTATTTTCAGAGCTAAACATTTATTTTTGCTCTTTAGGTTGTACATTGTGGTTTAATTTAATGCAGTTTTTGTTTCGACCAAAAAAAAAAGAAGAAGAAGTTCATGATTTCTTCATTTTTTTTCTCTCTTTCTCCTACGGTAATAGTCACGTACAGTGCATAAAAGTCTTAACGGACATGCCCGCTGGGTCCCAATGTTTGGCGGAGCAGCACCACCGCAAGGAGAGAAGTACCTCGCGACAAACATTCAACCGCGATTCCCTCCCTTGAGCTGAGCATGTGCATGGTTAGTCTTCTTTCCTGCATCGAACTACTACACACACATCTGTTGCTTTAGATTATTCCCATTGTTTACTTGGTTTTTAGATCTAATACACTTCGTCGGCATTACTCAGGGGAATCAATGTTTTTCTCTTCCATATAACTATATATACGACCAACATACTCAGTCCTAGGGGGAGTTGCTCTTCCTCGGGCTGCTGTGATGGTAAAACCCACAAAAAGCTCAGAACTTTTATGGGCCTCCATTGTTATCAGCACCTTTTGATGGTGCTTAATTCTTTAAAACTTTGATTAGGCACTAAGTCATCGCATTACTATATTACTACATTTACGGCTTTTTTCCTTATTTATCGATTGCATCGTACTATTAAAGTATTCCGGTATAAAATTTCAAACTTAGATCATAATTCAAAAATCTTACGGTGAAGAAACATGGTACTTTTCTGAAATTTATAATCTGTCAACCTTTTCGTAACTTGGGCAAAGATGTGTATGTTCAGGTGAGTGTAAATACCTACTTCACAATCTCATTCAGCTACAAAATCGCTGCATTATATATACAGTCAGTCACTTGTCCGGCAATGCTTCTTCTCATGGGACCTCTCTGTTCTTCTATTCAAACGATTAAACCTAAGAAAACGTGCTTGTCAATTCTAAAGACTAGATATATAGAAAAAGAGAAAAAAAAGGGAATTGTTTTAACTTTTCTAAGATGGAAGGCCAAGCATTACAAGAAAAATGACTTTTAACGACGGATATTTCCGTCTCTAAAACCCTAAATCCGTCGTCAAAGACTTTAAGCGACGGACACCCCGTCGCTAAAAATCTGTTGCCTGTAACCCCGTTGCTAAAAGATTAGAGACGGAATCATGTCATCCGTCGGAAAAAAATTACTTTTACCAATAGAATTATTTACTTTTAGCGACGAAATTTTTCGTTACTAAAAGTATTTTTTATATTTTTTAAAAATCTGAATTTCTGAAGAAAAAATTTAAAAAAATATTTAGCGACTGAAATTCAGTCAAAAAAAGCTTTAGCGACATTTGTTCCGTAGCTAAAAGTCTATCTCTAAAAACATTTACTAGTCTGGAGGACTTTTAGCGACAAAATTCTGATTTATGTCGCTAAAATCTTGTCTTTAAAAAATTTACTAGTCTGTTGAAAGACTTTTAACGACGGAATTTCGTCGCTAAAAAAAGTAAAAAAAGCCTTTTTATTTTATTTTTTAAAAACCGACAATCGGACAATAATTTAATTCTTTAAACTAGCATCCATCTTTTACTAAATTTCAAGTAACACAAATAAGATTTATTGTCATATATACCACCAACTAACACTCAATACTTTAACTACCAAAATTACATGTTCACAAAAAATATGATATAAAAGCGATCACATCTACAAATCCCAATAATAAAATTATAAGTTTCACTAAAACTAAAAACAAAATATAAATCAAATGCCCAGCGTACAAGTAAAGAAACCATAAAACCCATTCAAGTCAGGAACAGTTCATTTCAGGTTGCAGTTCCTAAGACTCTTGCATGGTTTAGTGCAATTGCATTTGAGATTATATAAATTTGCAAGCTCAGCAATAGGCAATAGCAGCAGACAACCGTCAACAAGATAAAAATAGAAAATGTGATTCTACTTCACTGTTCTTTTCGAGCTTTAGATCTACCAGGCTTTGCTGGTTTAATCACATGGCTGAGGAGGATCAATACTATGAGAATAATGATTCCGATGTAATGTAGACTCCCGTATGCTGCAAGCGTTTCATGCAAGCTCAATACCTGAGATGGATGAAGGCAAAATTAGGCAATTGACTAAATGATCAGTTATCAAGCTAAAAAATGAATACCTAAATCTGAAAACGATGAAGGCAAATTAGGCAATTGACCGCAAGGGTCACCGGTCGTCGACACGTAGTCGTCGGCAGTGGGTTCTTGGCCGGTGGAGTCCTCGTCTCGCCGTCGCTATTCACCGATCACTTATACTTCCAGATTGGCGAGTCCACGGCTCCACTCGTTCCAGATCTGAGCCGAACTCAATAGAGAGAGTCGACTCAAGGAGGCAGGAGCCCTTGCCGTGTTTGCGTGTCGCCGTCGACCGTCGCAGGTGAGTGGCCGAGTGGGTGTGTGCCGTCTAGGTCTAGGGAGTGGGTGAGAGACTTGGCGTAGAGAGAGTCGCAGACTGAACTTTTTTTTGGGAAGTTGAGGGGGTTCATTAGCCCCCCTTGTTTATACGTAGCTCCGCCCCTGTGTGTCGGCGAGCGATAGAGGCGGTGGGGTGGGGGTGCGGCAGCGGATTGGGTGTGTGGGAGGTGAGTGGTTACGATTTAGGGTTAGAAAGAGAGAGACTGAGAGAGAGAGAAGAAGGGAATGGTGTGAGCGGCGGGGATAAAAGAACGAAGGGGTAGGGTTTTTTTAATTTTAAGGACTTTTAGCGACGGATTTTGGCCGTCTCCAAAAACTCGTCGTTAAAGATCATAAAAAATTTTCAAAAATTTTGATTTTTACTGACGGATTTATTCCGTTGGCAAAAGTCTGTCGGAAGTCATTTTCAAAATTTTTTTGGCAAAAGAAAAAAGGGAGAGAACAAAAATAAAAATAAAAACAATTGTCTTTCTCATTTTTGTTTATATGTGATTTTCTCTTCAAATCTAATATGACAAGAATTTCATTGCCGCATATAGATATTCTTGTTGACATCAAGTAAGTTCTCCATTCAAAAATCTAATGACCAATATCCTAATATAATAAACCAGGAAATTTTTATCACGTCATGCTCACGCACCAAATACTGACCACTCGAACTGTGGGAATTATCAAAGAAAAACCACAACAGAGAGGGGGGGAAAGAATGAAAAAAGTTGATAAGGTAAGAAGGAGAGGGAGGGAGCAGGTTAGGGAAGACTTCCTCGTACTACACGTTAAAACAAGTCTGAACAAGACCTGGAATTTACAGCGGGACAAATAGACAAAAAAGGTCCCTGCGACTATTTCCATCTCCCCGTGTTTGTCAACTAGCTTCACGTGAACCCCCCCATACATCACATACACAAAAAATGAAAAAAGGCAGGGTCGGGTCCGTAACGTGTAGCAAGCAGCCAAAGAGAAGCTAAACAAGCACAGAAAACAGAATGATTATGGGCAAAAGTGGAACCGAAGCAGCATCCCAGGCCGCCGCCGAGGTCGATGAGTCGGCCTTCTCGAACTGGAGGGAGTCGACGGCCAGGGGCATGTTCTCCTGGTCCGGGCTGCACCTCGACTCCCGGGGCGGGTGCGCGCTGTACATGACAGCGCGCAGCACCGCCGACACCGTCGGAATGTAGGCCGTCTTGTTTCTGGCCAGCAGCCATGTGAGCCCCATCAGCTGGCAGTCTCTGTTCAGCATTTTGCTAGCTCGGTCACCATTGCTGTCAATGTCGTCGTCGTCACTGTGCTGCTGAGTTCCGTTTTTACCCTCCACCTTTAGCTGTAATTATCAGACACCGCAAAAACTGTTACCAAAGAGGGAAAGGTTTGAGATCTGTGACTAGGGTGGGCTTTAGAGAAAGATCTAAATGTATGCAGTTTAGAAGGATAGGGCAATGATGCGTGTAACAGGAGGTCACTTTCTCTATGGCGTTCGCCTACTTGGATAGCTCTGTTTTGTAGATTACAGCAGAAAATGGCAAAACCAGCTTTGATAACACCAGCTTTTGCATATCTACGAGTCCATTACTGGGTTACATTGTGACAATGAATAGGGTGGTCATGGGCAAGGAGGGAGGGACCATCTTATTTCACAACTCAAATTGTCAAATAATTGCGTAGCTGTTCATCAGTAGGATGATACTACTTTTGCTTATCTAAGTTGCGTTTTGAACGCAGTATATGTTGAATGAAGAAGGAAAAAGAGGAGGAGCCATTGTTAAGTCTCCAGAATTGATAAATACAGCTAGCCTTACAGAGGCTGTTTGTATGAAAAGCACTTCATTATAGAGCAACCATATCACTATTGTTCTAGGACCTTAATTAGCCGATAATGGTCTCTTTTAGTTGATGATTCACTCACTACATAAGAAGTTGTTCGATAAAAAAGCCTTTTTCACATATAAAAGCTTTTTATTCTCGCTAATGCAGATAGTGGATGTATACGTGTAGCATAATTATTGTGCAATGATAGTAACCTTTTTGTCATCGTATCAAAAAGTTATTGAATTCTTTCTAGATGAAACCAAATCGTATCCATTAATTTCACTGCCACAAACAATTCTGTATCTAGAAATTTTCGACAGAGTAATGCACTTGAATTTTTTGTTTTGGTACATTGCAAATTTTGAATTTCAGAAAAGCTAGTGAAATATGTGGTGCCATTGAAAATACTTATAAGCTAATTTATGTAGTCCTCCATTGTGACAAAAAGAACCGAAGCGACATTTGCGTCAAATCACAAGCAGGAAAGTGAAAACTGAAAAGAGAACACACACTGACCGACCTTTTGTAAAGCTCCGAGGCACTTCGTACAACCGGCGTAAGACGAATTCCGGCAATTGTGCTCCAAATTCCTCACCGCCGCAGATGGGGTCGCGTTTCTCGCGGCCGTGAGATTAAACGCCGCGGGGCAGCTCAGGGAGCTGATCTGGTGCAGCCGAATGCCGCAGAAGCACAGGACGGCGTCGCACGACGCGTTCGGCTGAGGAATGTGTATGTTCCGGCTCTGCAGCGAGCTTTGCAGCGAGTTGACGCACTTCTGCGAGTCGTCCGGCATCATCGGCATGTCGGACGAGGCCGGGGCCAACGCCGGAACCTGCAGGGCCGACCGGGCGTGGGCGGCGAACAGCCACGCCGCCAGGACTGGACAGCACCGGCTCCGGTCTAGATTGTGGCCACACGCGGCGTTCACACCGCCGAAGAGCTCCGCCGAGAGGTCGAGCCGGCAGGTTTGTGCTTCCGTCTGGACCGGAAATGCCGGGACCGTGTTTGGCGTGGAGTAGTCGCCCGGTTTCAAGGGTTGGGCCGGTTCGGAAAGCATACCGGCAGAAGAGGGATAAAAGAGCGAGGAGATGAAGACGGGAAACAGCAAAGCAGTGATGAGTCGTTCCATTGTGACGACTTTCGCTGGGAAGACTCTCATTTTCACCGGAGGTTTCACTGTTTGGCAACTTGGTTATCAGTGAAGGCCTTTTTGTGCAAAAAGGTGGAGAGAAATTGCTTGGAAATGGGAGAGGGGAAAGGAAAACCCACAAGCACACACCTTGGAATAACCTTTTTGTAGAGCTTTCCTTTCTGCAGAGAGGAAATCTGATTGAGTACTGCTTTTTTATGTTTCGCCCTTTTTCTCGGGGAATGGTGTTTGATGGGTAATTTAATCTATGTATGTATGTACGTATGTATATGGAGGAGATTCAAGAGATATTCAACGAAAGGGGTTCGGATCCTTTTACTTGAAAAAGATAAAGCAATTTTGAAAGGAGAGGGAAAGAGGGTAATACTCTCTCTCTCTCTCTCTCTCTCTCTCTCTCTCTCTCTCAAGATGTGATGAGAGGGTGATGGAAGATAGAAACAAACGCAACAATGCTAAGGATCTCTCTGGATTTATGCGCCCCAAGTTCCCGATGGAAATTCGTATTAGCTTTAGAGTAGGTTGTTTACATGAGATTAATTTTTACAATTAGCTCACTCTATTTATGAGTAGGTTGTTTACACGTGAATATGTCATTACATCTTCAAATGGTAGTTTTAACGGTAAGTTCATCTACCAAATGAGCAATTGCCTGAACTTTTTTTTCCGGAACGAACGAATGTACATTGTTATCACTTCGAATTGAACTTTTTTCAGTAGAACTGCATTGACAGGAAAAAAAAAACACTCTTGTAAAATTGAAAAAGTTCCAATGAGTTGAGAGAATTCAACACGAGAGATCGAAATACGATTCTTTATTATTAGAAAGCAGATAAGTTGTGAGGAGCTAAAAATAACATAATAAATTAAGTTAAGATCCGTGGCTTAAATGGGATACAAGGACATTTTGACCACAAAAAAAAAAAATGCATGGCTTCGTGAGTATGCGTGGAGTTTTTTGCAAAAACTTTTTGTTGAAAATGTAAGCAAAGATTAAATAATTATTCTTTGTAGCTTTTCTCCAAAACGAGGGAGAAATAATAAAAGGAAAAAGGAGAGAGTAGGAAAGTTAGAAGGTGGTGGAGCCGAGAGAGAAGAAAAGATTCGTGGGTACAGGGGGGGAGAGAGAGAGAGAGAGGGGGCAAGGGACGAGAGGGAGAGAGGAGGAGTGAGGGTGATAGGTAAAGGGCTGTCTGTCTGTCTGAGGATTTGTCAGCTTATGGTGTCCTTTTCCTTTTCATTCCCTATCACTCGCTCGCTCACTCACTCACTCACTCACTCCCTCACTGCTTTTCTCTCTCTCTCTCAACCGGATCGCTCTGCTCTGCTAGTTGATTCAGAAAGGGGGTTACTTTATTGGTGTGATTGCTGTAATCGTTAGGTGTTGGTTTTTGTATGCGTGCCCTTGGCTTGACCGACCACCTCATTTCTACGTAACACCTTCTTTTCACATGTTTCTGCTTACGCTAATGTGCACTACATCTTATGCACACCTTATTTCATTTGTATTTGTATGTTACACTTTCTTTTCAGCTGTTCTCTCTAAGGTGTTTGGGTATGGATATATATTTTGAACCCTTTTTTAGCGTACCTTAGTAGAACTAATATATATACTCTCAAGAGTTATATTCCGAAATATAAAATCGTTTGTCATGTAAAACTTTTTACTATTCTTCATATTGAAAGTGAGAAAAAAGAAGTTAAAGTCTGAGAGCAAATATTTGGGTTCTTGGGTTGCAAAATAAATCATCGCCATTCATAATTCTTCCTTGCAGTTCATGCATGGGTTTCATGCACCCTCCTTACATTTTTTCCTATCTGTTGTTGCTTAATTTGACACCCTTAAACAATGGCAATGCCTATACCCTTTTTGTTTAACGGACCATTTGTTTGAATATATATATTTTTTTTCTGTAGTTTTCAATGCTATCCATCAGGGTTTGCCCCTGTGCGGAGGCGTAGGTACTAGGGAGCACAAGAGGGCACGTGCCACCTGTTACCCACCTGCTGCCATCCAAAATTTTCACTTTATATGGTGCCTTTCTCGGAACAAAGCCGCGAATAGGGATAATGACCAAGGCGTAATTTACACTCCACCTCAACCGGCCATGAATCGGTGGCATTTGATTTGGTCAATCTCTCCGATCATCTCATCATCCCATAATTTCTCGTTGAAGATGATGCCATATATGCTGCTTTTCTTTTGGACTTGTCTTCGGTTCTTGAATTGAGTACGAGTCTTTGAAAGAGCGAAGGGCAAGAAGGTTCAGGCCCAGGACAGAGGAAACTTAGCCTATCAAGCTTGGTGGCTTTTCAGTATGATGGTTATTTGCTAGGACCATTTGTACATATACATTTGACACTCGTTTTTGGTCATGTGGATACTGAAACACACACACACATTGTTACCCTGTCTTGCATTATCGAAACCCAAGTCTCAACGTTCCTTTTATTGGTTCTTGGACTTCCATAAACCCTTTTGTTTTTCTTAACAATTACTTGGAGTTTGATTCAGGTTAACTGTTCTTGGTAGCCTAGCTATGTAGATTACAGATAAGTCTGCTTCTAAGAATAATTTTCAATTAACGTATGCGCTTTGCGGCAAATGCCAAAAGATGGATTAACGAAAAGATTTGTGAGTTTACCCACAAATTTTCCCGAACTAGCGTGGGTGTATAAGTTGCACAAGAGGCCATTTAAGTTATGCATATTTCGCCTAGTTTGATTACCAGTTACATTTTTACAATAGGTAAGCTTTTGACAATTTAATTTTTTCCATTAGGAGGCCACCACCTAGTCCAAAATTTCTAACTCTACCATTGCCCCTGTGCACTATAGTACGGTAGCCAAAAACACCCTTCATGGCTCTCCTTTGGCAGTCTAACTAGGGCTTTGGCTCCATCAATTTCCCCTGGCATGTTTCGGTCCTCTTCCCCAATACTTATCCATTGAGAAGGTGGACGCCTGTAAATAGGTAAGAGTCATTTGGTAAGAGATCCAAGTCCTCTTCCAAGTCTTACACTCTGTAACTCGAATACAAAGCTTTCCTTAACAAACTTTGCCTTGGTTTGTGCGACTGTTGAGAGCCAACGGGGCTTGTGAGTGACATGCTGAGAAGGAGGCAAAGGGCTTTAAGAGACTGGTCAGTTTATTGGGGCAACAATCTGTACTCTTCTATTATTGGTGTACACACCCCAATTTTGTAAGCATTATTGTATATATTTATAGGCTTTGTTAGGTTTTTTTTTTTTTGTTTGGTGGCCGAGGCTTAGTTTAATTAGTAATGTCCAATCCAATTTAAGTTGTTTAGTCCAGTTAGTTTGGGCTTAGCCCAGGTCAAATTAAGTCTAGATAATGTATGGGATCTAGTACTTGGTTTAGATTAGATTTGATTGTATGTCCATAATTCAGATTAATCACATGTGGTTTATCAAAATAGTTGGTCTTTTCCGTCTAGATTTGGTTTAAAAATTCATCAGGAGGACCAATCTACCGGTAAGGTTAGTTTGGACCTTTTAACCTATTTTAGTATTATTTCTTAGAGGTAATAAGCATGACCAAATATGAAAGGGCCCTGGTTGCCCGGACAATCAGCATCAGAGACGACCCCCCCAAACCCGAGAAAGGCTGTTATACTTCCATATGAATTTGATTAGCGAGAGAGAGAGAGAGAGAGAGAGAGAGTTTCATCATTTGAGTATGGACAATCCAGAGTCAATGTCCAGATAGTCCAGGCTAAGAGGTACAATTCTTTGTCAATCTTTTGCCTATGTTAGATCAGATAGAGTAGTTTAGTCTTAGATTTCCCTTCCACGACCAGTCTCGATCGGTGATAAAATTGGAAGAATAGTCTCTAAGAGGCGGTACGTTTACGGAGCTTGTTTTCACGTTTCTAGATTGTGTTTTTGTATCTCATATTTTCGTGTTCAGTTTTGAAATTTGATTGTGAAATCTTATTGTTTTCTTCGATTTTTCGTATCCACTTTTTTCAACTATTCTTGTACGTTATCATTCCATTTTCATCAATTTTTTTGGATTCATTTTTGTATGTTTAGCATTTTCTACACTGTTTGTACCCATATTTTTCCATTTTAACCCTACTAGGCTTAGTGGAAAAAATGGTAAACAAGGAACTCAATCATCAGATTCCGTTAAGGAAGAATACATTCATATTATAGCACGAAGAGGGTAGGCACCAAGAACAATAGATTCCCACAAAACATGCTGACTTCACGACAATCAAAAGCAAGAAACCCACAATTACAAGACACTTTGCCGACCTTGGACAGAAATAGAGAGTAGAGTAGCAGATGGATTGACTGAAGAAAGAGAGAAATTGTGCCTGCATTGGACAGCCGTGCAGGCAACGAGACTTCATTCTCTCCGGTGACGGATCTTTGGGTGCTTGTTTGGGACACGCCAGGTACCGGCGGCGTCACCCTCTTCTGAGTCTTCGGCAACTAAGGGGAATAGAGCTTGCAGCTTTTCTTCTACTTTCGGCAGAGTAAGAAATGGGGTAAGATGTAGATGTAGTTGGGGTTTTTTTTCATTGAAAATGAAGAGATAAGAGAATGAACTACGGACAGAGAGGGAGAGGGAGGAAGAGAGAGAGGGGGAGAGGGAGAAAAGGGCTATGATGTGACTGCGCAGAGAGGCTGTAAGGAAAATGAGTGAACAATGAAAATTCTCCCATTATTTTCTGACTTCTCTCTAACATGGATAATGGAGCTTTGAAAAAAGGTGAAAATAGCTGTGAGCTGTTTTTACCTTTTTCAACACTGTTACGATTTTTTATTCAATATAAATACAAAAAATGATAAAAGTACACGAAAAATATTTTTTTTGTAATCATTACAAAAACAGAAAATAAATTTTGTAAACGTACGCCCCCTAAGTTTTCCACTAGAAGAAGTTGCTAAGGATTAAAATTCCGATAAGAAAAGAATTTTGTTAGTATGTCTTGATTAGAATTCTAAAGTAACTATAAGAGTTGGTCAAAAGAATTCTAAGCAGTCAACTACAAAGAGTGAATCGAATTAGGTCTCTAAAGTAATACAGACCGCGACTTAGATTGCTACCCTAGGGTTGGGTTGACCTACGATGGTATTATTCTCGATTTATCCAATTAGTTATGTAGGCCACTCGACCCAACGATGTTGACTTCAAATCGAAACTTACGATTAGTTTAGGTTTTGTTGTTATTCTTGCAATATTATTTTTTATGGGATATAAATCACAAAAAACATGTTAAAGACTATTTATGGTATGATGGGGTGTTGAACACCTACTCGTCATATAAATTAATCCCCGAATTTGAATATTCGTTTATTAATTAGGAAGCTTTAATTGGACAAATAAGATGTCAACCTGAGATAAATTTTTGATCTTTTTCGGAGGCGATTCGTCATTTTGGGTTGCAAATCTTTGCTTAAGATAAGAGCGGCGGTATTAGAATAACTGGGATAAGGCAGATCAATCAAAATCAAATAAATTAGATATAAGGATAAACAAGTAGCTTTTCATATTATCAAGTGCTGAGTTTGACAATGCTTAAAGAACTCAGCCCCATTTCCAACGGAGCCTAAAATTCTATTGACTCTAGCTATCCACAAGCTACCTCTAAAAGCAACCACAAGCAAATATTAAACTTAGCAAACTGAATCAAGGCCTAACCAAACATTACTACTAGACCACCCTACAACCTAGACAAGGTCACCCATGATCCATACGGAGACTCTTTTTTTCCGTCTGAGTTGGCAAGGTTCCACATCTGTCCCGAAGCTAAAGTTCGACTAAAGCCTGCCCAAGACTGTGTTACCAGGATCGAGTCAAAATTTCATGTTAACACACCAAAGTAAAATGGACTATCCCCAGTTCATGAGGCAATGTCTACCACACTAGTGAAGATAAAAATTTAGATGTTCTTTTATGCTTGTTGTTCATCCTCTCCACAAATCCCAAAAAAGTGGTACGACCTCCCAATAGAACCAAGGCGATTCTAGCTAGATGTTAGAAGACTTGGAAGTTGGACGAAGGCTATAACCTACACCAAAAAGAGCCAGGCAACAATCCTCCAGCTACGCATAACTCATCCAAAGCGCAAACCTGCGTCTCCACCACCTAGCCACAGCCATCTGCCAAGTAACAAACATGCACATGAACGTACGCACAGGTACCATATAATCGTATAATAACAAGAATAAAAAACACACACAAAGCCAAGCAATCAATAATTTCCAATCGAGGGACCTATTCAATTTGGTGATTGCGAGAAATCCAGGGGATGGGGATATAGAAGTCTAATCACTAGGGTAGGGGGAGCCAAATTAGTTAGGGGAGGGGGGAGCCCAATTGGACAGAGAAATAATTCAACATTAAAGTATGCAAATGAAATAATCAGAAATACAACACAAAACATTAAGCCGGGGGGGGGGGGGGGGGGGGGTTGGGAGATGTAGATGTACCAGTCAAGAAGGAAGGGATCTCCGATCCACCAACTATCTCAACCTAAACAAGAGGACCATCACCAACCGCATTCCAACCACAACCCAGAACCCGTCGAAAAATCATAAACCATAGCAAATGTGATCAAATGCCTAGTATCGAGAGCTTCACTGGCGGCCACTGTGCAGTAAGAATGCCCAAATCTAGAACAATTTTGAAACAACTAACCCCCGAGAAAAAGCCGCATCAGTGCAAGGGTAGAAAGCCAATCCTTCACTAACAGGCCAAAAAACTCAGATCATATGAAGATTAAGGGAATAGAGTTACATGCAGCAACAGAAGTCAAACCTTTTAGAGATAGGTCATGGATATGAGAGAAACCAACCAAGATTGAAGAGAGAAGGGAATAGAGATAAATCCTAATCAGCCTTAGATAAAGAACTGCGCACGCCGATATTCGGCGGCTGCCCTAAGCGCTAGAGCGCACTGTAGGGGACCGAGACTTGAGGTTCAACAAGAGAGATTTAGGGCAAACAAAAGGTAGGGCCGAACCAGCTGAACTGTGGTTGAGTACTTAGTGGCAGAATATACTTTCAAGGAATAAATAGCACCGAACCATGAGCACGCTGGACGAAGAGGAAATGAACCTTGGTTACTCCATTATTAGTGTATTGAGCAAAGCCTTACTTGATCTCCAGACAACAACCAGTCCTTTAATTACTTCATGGCGTGCGCACTCTTTCTCTTTCTTTCTGTCTCTCAAGTGACAGTTTATGTATGTGAATCATGTATATCCTGTAAGGACCGATATAAAATATTGCTAGATGTGTTGTAGAAACTTGAAAGTTAATGAATAAAATGATATCTGCTATTCAATGCCTGGTTGCAACACAAAACCAGGAGACTTGTACAGAAAGATACAATAAGAAATAAGTAATATAAATTATCAATCATCTTTAGATGCACCGTGTTACATATTAATGTTCTCCACCCCTTATGATGTCGACTCTACTGTGAATCCCCGAACTTGATCCAGTGATCCTCGATGTATATGCGTAGTAGCGGTCCAAGATTACTAAAAAAATTTTCTTAACTCTTCAAATTTATGAAGGTTTGTTCAGAAAACACGTTAAAGTCCCAAGAAAACTTCTTTTTTTATATGGTGTACCACTTCTATCAGTACAAAATGGGACTTAAATAGGTCAATTTAATCCTTTTACTGTGGATGGGGTTGCAGTTAGTTAACAATTTCAACAAAGTACAATTTTTGTGGGGGAGGTACAACAAGGACGATGAGGTGGTGCAAGTGACTAGTGCTTTGATAAAACCCGAAGGGTTTCATCATGATTGCCAAATCCATGCTTGTTGCTCATTGATAGGAGCAGTCTTGGGGTTACACCAGGGAATTGGAGCGGTTCAGAGAGACGCCAAATTTATACATCAAATATTACATCCTTAAGAGCTCAGTGTCAGCATCGTCAACAGCCTCATATTCGCTCTCAGTAGAAGACCGTGAGATAGTTCTTCCTTGCAAGAGAGTCATGAAATGACATTAAGGCCCAGGTAAAGGTCCGTGTATCAATTATGCGATCATCAGAACCAGATTCAGAAATGCATATAGTACGCTGACGTGGGCGACTGTGTAAAATGTAAACCAACGTTGGTTGTGGCTTTGAGGTAGGAACTCATTTCATGACTATCGGATGCAGTAGTGGCGGAGTCAGAAACGTAGCCCAAGGTGAATACCTAATAACCAAAAAAAATTTTGCTTAAAATATCGTTTTCAATGAGTTAAACCTAGAAACTGATGAACGTGACCCAAAGGGACAAGAAACAAGAACTCCAAATCGGCAATTCGAACTTCCCAATTTGTCAGGTGGCCAGTATATTCAACTTGTTCATAAAAACTCCAAATTCTCAAATCCTAATTGCCAAATTCAGTACTAAATTCTTTCAAATGCCAAATTCCTACTTCCTATTGAGTGGAGGAAGTGGAGCAATTCCAGTAATCAGTGCAAGGATAGTGGCTTTATATTTGGGAAAAAAAAGATAGGGTTCTTCATGAATTTTAGGTTAAAAAAATTGTCGTGGAGAAATTAGGTAAGACATTGATAATTGGGGAAAGAAAATCTGAGGAGAGCGTCACTGCAAAATACCATGACAAATCGACAAAGTTGGAGGAATAGATGAGTCGATGATTCGAGCAATACACCACAATTTCAACCATTCAACCGTTCTAGCTTAACTGAATCTACTGTCTACACGACTATGCTGGTTGGCGGAGGTGGACCTGCCGGCAGAGGCAATGGGCCGTGGCGTTAGGGCGTAAGGTCGGTGAGGGGACTGCAGAGACGGTAGTGTGCACCTTACCTCTCTCTGTTATGTGACTTTCAGGCTTTGAAAACAGGGAGACTTTGAAAACAATAGAGAATAAAGAGAATTTTTGTGTTGACTTTAAGCGCAAACCTTTTTTTTATTTATTTGTGTAAGTTTAACATTTTTAATGGCTAAAAATAAAATTTTTAATTATTTTTAAAATTTTCAAATAGCTTTACATATAAAGTGACTAAAAATATATCTCTTCTAAGCATTTTTACAAATTTTATGTAAGCACTTTTTTCATTTCACCACAAGAAAATATGTATTTTGCGACGGATTTTTAGCGACGGAAGGTATTCAATCGCTAAAAAGACCTTTAAGCGACGGAATATCCCGTCGTTAAAAATCCATCGTTTAATACTATTACCGACGGAAGCCACCGTCGGTAAAAGTATTTACAGACGGACTTTTAACGGCGGACTTTTAGCGACGGATTTATCGTCCCCAAAATATTTTTAGAAAATTAGTATTTTCAGAAGGTTTTTTTTAATTATTTAAACGACGGAATAAAACCGTCGATAAAAGTCAGACCTTGACCAAGAGATTTTTAGCGGCGGTTTTATTCCGTTGCTAAAGATCCTCGATATAAACCCACATCGGGTTTGTTTCTCTCTCCCTGTTTCTCTCTCCAAAATTGTTCTCTCACTCCTCTCTACGGCGACCGACCTCCGGCGACCCCTCTCTACCGCGACCCACCTACGACGACCCCTGTCTACGGTGACCCCTGTCTACGGTGACCCATCTCCACCGACCCCTCTCTACGGCGACCCACCTCTGGCGACCCCTCTCTACGGCAACCCACCTCCGGCGACACCCCCGTCCACCACCCGACGCAGCGCCACCAATCCTTCCACTACCACCGTGCCACAAATCCTTCCACTTGCACCGCGCGACGAAGCCCACCATTGCCAACGCACCACCAACACTGCCGTCGTCGTACCCACCTCGAGATCTGTATGTCAATTGCCCTAAACTAATCTTGTTGTTTATTTTTCAAAGTTGATTATCAAGCATTTGGCCATATTCGAATTTGTCTTCTCTGCCATGTATAATCTTATGTTGTTGTTAATTTGGACGTTTGGCCATTATTTTATCTTCTGAATTTGTTGATTATGAAGCATTTGGCCTAATTGAACCCTAAATTGAAGTTATTGAACCCTAATTAAACCCTAAATTGAATGCCCTAATCGAATCGAACCCTAAATTAAACTAATTGAACCCTAACTTGAATGCCCTAATCCAACCGAACCCTAAATTGAATCCCCAATTGAACCCTAAATTGAATGCCCTAATCCAACTGAACCCTAAATTGAACTCTAAATTGAATGCCCTAATCCAACCGAATCCTAAATTGAACCATAAATTGAATGCCCTAATCCGACCGAACCTTAAAATTGAACTTATTGAACCCCCTAATTGAACCCTAAATTGAATGCCCTAATCCAACCGAACCCTAAATTGAACTTATTGAACCCTAAATTGAATGTCCCAATTCAACCGTCCCCTAAATTGAACTAATTAAACCATAATTGAACCCTAAATTGAAGTAATTGAACCCTAATTAAACCCTAAATTGAATGCCCTAATCCGGGGTCGAACCCAAAATTGAACCCCTAATTTAATGTTAAATTGAATGCCCTAATTCAATCGAACCCTAAATTGAACTAAATAAACCCTAAATTGAATGCCCCAATTCAACCGAACCCTAAACTGAACTAATTGAACCCTAAATTGAAGTAATTGAATCCTAATTAAACCCTAAATTGAATACCTTAATCGAATTGAACCCTAAATTAAACTAATTGAACCCCTAATTGAACCTTAAATTGATTGCCCTAATCCAACCGAACCCTAAATTGAACTTATTGAACCCCCTAATTAAATGCCCCAATTCAACCTACCACTAAATTGAACTATAATTGAACCCTAAATTGATGTAATCGAACCCTAATTAAACTACTTGAACCCCTAATTGAACTGAACCCTAAATTAAACTATTTGAACCCCTAGTTGAACCCTAAATTGAATGCCCTAATCCAATCGATAGATGATTTTAGGTTGTTAATTGATGATTTTAGGTTATTAGCTGTGCATTTGAAGTAAATGAGATTATAAATTGATGATTTTAAGTTGTTAATTGATGATTTTAGATTGTTAATTGTGCATTGAGCATTTGAGATATTGAGATTGTTGACGAAGGATGGGACCCAATTGGATTGAACGTGTGATTTTTATTGCATTGAGCATTTGAGAATTGAGAATTGAGATTGTTGACGGAGGATGCGACCTAATTGGATTGAATGTGTGATTTTTATTAATTTTTATTGCATTGGGCATTTGAGAATTGAGAATTGAGATTGTTGACGGAGGATGGGACCCAATTAGATTGAGATCCCCATTAGGTAGCACAGACACGGACACCACGTCCGATCGACGCTGACACCAAAACAACATATTTTAGCTTTATACTTGTGGACACCTCTTCAATGGGTGTCTGGCACCGTGTCTGACAGTCCGGCAATTAAAAAATAAATCAATGTCTTCGAACACCCTATATGAGGTGTCGGACACGTGTTCGGAGATGTTCGACACGTGTCCGGATGTGTCGATAAGGTGTCGAGGAGTCGGTAGGTCACGGACACCCCGTCCGATCGACACCGACACTGAAAAATGTTACATTTTTGCTTTTATATGTGTGGACACCTCTTGAAGGGGTGACAGACAAGTTGTCCACATTTAAAAAATAAATCAATGACTTCGGACGCGTCCGAAGGTGTCAGTACGTGTTGGTAGGTGTTGGACACGTGTCCGGAGGTGTCCGACACGTTTTCGGAGGTGTTCGACACGTTTCTGGATGTGTCGATGAGGTGTCGAGGTGTCGGTAGGTCACGGACACCGCGTCTGATCAACACCGACACCAAAATGTCACAATTTGGCTTTATACTTGTGGACACCTCTTCAAGAGGTGTCCGGTACCTCTTCACGTGGTGATGGATACGACGTCCGGCATTTAAAAAATAAATTAATGTCTTCAGACGTGTCTGGAGATGTTGGACACCATACCGACACCCTATATAAGGTATTGGGAATTGAGATTATTGACTGTGCATTGAGAATTTGAGAATTGAAATTGTTAATGGAGGATGTGGCCCAATTGGATTGAGATATCTGTGAATTAGTTGAATGGTTGGTTGTTGAATTTAGGTTTAATTAGGTTAACGCGACATTTTTAGCACCCCTTAGAATCTCATTGTGGCTCCAGCATTGGCTATAATTAGCCCTAATTAGTCTCGATTAACCCTAATGAACCCAATTAACCCTAATTAGCTCTAACAAGCCTAATTAGTTTTAATTTACCCTAAGAACCCAATGAAAATTAAATCAGCTGTAATTACTCCAAATTGATTCTAATTAACACCAATCAGTCCAAATTAAACCCTAATTAGCCCTAATTACTCATATCTTGTAGACTAGTGATTAGATTAATTAAACCCTAAACCCTAACACGTAACTAAACTCTGATTACGCGCCTAAGTAGTCGTAATTAAGCCTAATAACCCAATTAAGCTTAATTAGCCCTAATTATGACTAATCAACATTACTCCGCACAATTAAACCCTAATTAGCTCAAAATAACCCTAATTAGTCCTAATCAACCCTAATTAGCTATAATTAGTCCACGGTAGTCCAATTAATGCCTAATTAGCCCTAACATAACCCAAGTAATGCCTAATTAGCCCTAATTAGGACTAATCAACACGACTCCGCACAATAAAACCCGGCTATTAGTTCAAAATAACCTTAATTACTCCTAATCAACCCTAATTAGCTATAATTAGCCCAAGGTAATCCTCATTAACACTAATTAGCCTAGAGATTGTTCAATTACTCGTTTCTTATAAAACCTGCATTCTTTATATTCGTTGTTGTTTTGCGAAGTCCATTGGCAACGAGATGGTTCAACTCGTTGCCAACGAATTCTATTTAAACTGGAATTGGTAACATATGCAACGATCTTTCTGCAGTTTTGATATTTCGAAAAGATTCTTGCATATTTTATCAATTTCTGAATGCATGCATGCATAAAAACCCTTAGTTCCCGTTCAAAGGTACTCATTACAAAGTAATGCTTTGTAATGAGCCTTTGGATGTCTAGTTTGGACAATTTGGAAAAGTTACGTGTTTATAAAATAGTGTTTCAACTCATGCTCTGTGTTCTATGTCGTGGATATTTGGTACACGTTCTCACGTGTTTCTCCGGGTGCATACAGATCTGGTGTTCAAACATCCGTCAAACCTTACAAGGCAAGGTTTGATGAATGTTAGAACACCTAATCGATGTCGTGTACTTGGAGAAATACGGGGAGGTGCTGCCGATTTTTTCGCAGACATAGGACTAAGCATGAGTTATTCACTGTTTTATAAACATGTGCTTTTCTGAATGGGATAGGACCACTACCTATTAGAGAATGGAGGGAAAATACATAGACATGTTGTCACATTCATGCATTCATATTTACATCGACCCTGCCTAATGATTGGTCATAATTGAAGGTGGTATACAGTACGATAATTCAGTCGTCATGTCGGTCGATCGAAGTTGGATGAAAAGGAAGAATGCTGACGATTTTGAGGATCGCGTTGACGAATTTCTTGACTTCGCTTACACGCATCCTGCACATGTTGACTTTGATAAGATAAGGTGTCCGTGCGGTAGATGTGAGTTGTTGCATTGGAGAAAAAGAATTGAAGTAAAATGGCATCTTCATCGGTACGGTTTTATGGGTGGATACACAAGGTGGACGCAGCACGAGGAAACGATAGTATTGTCGTCCAACCCGGCTAGTCAAACTGAAGTTAGGGAGGAGGCACGGTATGATTACCGAGATATGATTATGGATGCTGGGCATGCTAATGTTGACTGGCGTTACGAAGTTGGTGACGACAGTCCACAACCGCCGAACGAGGGGGCTCATCAGTTTTATGAGTTGTTGAGAGCTGCGGAAGAGCCGCTGTGGGATGGAGCTCCGAAACACACACGGCTGTCTGCGGTTAGTAGGTTATTACAGTTGAAATCAGACCACGGGCTGAGTGAGAAAGGTTTTAACGAGTTTGTTACCTTAATCAAAGAAATTTTGCCCGAAAATGAAAAGCTACCGCCGTCGTACTATGACGCGAAGAAGATGATGAGGAAACTTGGGTTGAGCTATGAGTGGATAGATGCGTGCAATAACGATTGTGTATTATTCTGGAAAGAGAATAAGGATTTGTCACGGTGTCCAGTATGTGATCATTCGAGGTACAAACCGGACAAAGGGAAGAAGAAAAACATTGCATGGAAGATATTGCGATATTTCCCGATCACACCACGGCTTCAGAGAATGTACTACTCCTCCAATATGGCTGAACATATGAGGGCTCACCGTGAGACTCGTAGCAACGATGCCGATGTGCTGACACACCCAGCTGATGGAGAGGCGTGGAAGGAGTTTGACCGCAGGCATCCAGTCTTTGCTCAGGAAGTTTGAAATGTTAGACTTGGTCTGGCAACCGATGGGTTCAACCCTTTCGGTCAGTCTACCACGCCTTACTCCTGTTGGCCTGTTATTATTGTCCCGTACAACCTTCCACCAGGCATGTGCATGAAGAAGCCGTACATGTTCTTGTCGTTGCTTATTCGGGGCCGAAGAGTCCCGGCAAGGACATAGATGTGTATTTAAGGCCGTTGATTGATGAGTTAAAACAATTATGGAATCATGGAGTCGAAACATATGATGCATCCCTTAAACAAAATTTCAGATGAGGGCTGCTTTGATGTGGACTATACATGATTTCCCCGCATTGGGAATGACGTGTGGCTGGAGCACACATGGGAAGCTAGCATGCCCTGCTTGTATGGGCGTGAACCCCGGTCATACGTTAAAGCACGGCGGAAAGCCCTCGTGGTTCGGATGTCACCGTAAGCTTTTGCCACCGGGCCATCAGTTTCGTAGGCAGAAGGATAAATTTGACGGGACAATCGAGCGTGAGGTTGTCACACTGGACTACCCATCTGGTGAAGAAGTGCTCTCACACCTGGAGGCACTTGATACTGACATACCACACGGCAAGGGTGTGCCAGATCAGAAGATTCCAGGGTACGGGAAAGAGCACAACTGGAGAAAATTTTGTATCTTCTGGGAGTTAGCCTACTGGAGGACGCTCGTTATCCAAAACAACATGGATGTGATGCATATTGAGAAGAACGTTTTTGATAATGTGTTCAACACAGTGATGAATGTCAAGGGCAAATCGAAAGATCACCTTAAAGCGAGAAGGGATCTACAACAGTTGGGTGTACGCTGTGAATTGCATCCTCGGACAGTCAGTGGGAGGATGATACTTCGAAAGCACCTTACTGTCTAGACAAGAAACAAGTGGAGAAGGTCTGTCAGTGGGTTAAGAATTTGAAGCTTCTGGATGGGTTTGCGTCCAACATATCTCGTTGTTGCAATGTATCGAAATGCAAGTTTCAAGGGATGAAGAGTCATGACTGCCACGTATTCATGGAGAGATTCATTCCTATTGCCTTCCGGGGACTGTTGCCACGGGTTGTTTGCGAGACTTTGACTGAATTATCTCATTTCTTTTGAGATATATGTTCTTCTACGATCCGGGTGAGAAGAACATTGTGGTGACGATTTGCAAGCTGGAGAAAATCTTCCCACCTTCGTTCTTTGATTCAATGGAGCATCTGCCTGTTCACTTGGCATATGAAGCTAAGATGGGTGGACCCGTGCAATATCGGTGGATGTATCCCTTCGAGAGGTAATCTTTAAATTGTTACAGTTGTTCGTTTACACTTAATGCGACACCTGTTATCATTGATATTTCACCTAACTCGATTCGCTAAACTTCTAGGTTCATGTTTCATTTAAAGAAAAAAGTCCGCAATAAGGCTCGGGTTGAGGGCTCAATTGCGGAGGCTTACGTAATGGAAGAACTTGTAAACTTTTGTAGTCAATATTTCGGGCCTGATGTTGGTACAAGGTTAAATCAACTAGGCCAAAATGACCTCGGATACAGCACAAATTTGGAAGGGCAATTGTCAATATTCAAGCAGTCAGGTAGTCCGTTCGGCCGAACGTATACTCGATGGCTAACAGATGAAGAATACAGTGCTGCAACAATATATGCCCTTCTAAATTGCGATGAAGTTTCAGCATTCGTTGAGTAAGTTAAAGTCTTAATTCACTTACATTGCTGTACATAATTGAAAGTGTGTGTTAAGGAGTAAACTATATATATTCTTTTGCAGTGAGTTCGATGCGGAATCTTTAATCACTGATCCCGCAGGACTTGAATCTCATCGGAAATCACAATTTGTACAGTGGTTCAAAAGGCGTGTAAGATTGTTATCATTGATATTATGTGTTATATACAGTTCTGTGGCCAATTAGTATACTGATTTATCCTTAATTTTTACCGTCATCTACAATAGGTTCAGTCAATGGATAGACCAGTGGCCTCCTGCTTGAAATTACTACCTGAAGGCCCTAACAAACAAACATCCTGTTATGGAGGCTATATCATCAACGGGTTTAGGTTTAACGTAAAAGATGATGACCGAACAAAACAAACCCAAAACAGTGGAGTATTGGTCAACGGCGACTGTTATGCCGAGAATTGCATGGACTTTTACGGAGAGCTAGATGAGATTGTTGAGCTAACATATCTGGGTTCCCAAAACCGCCTGGTAATGTTCAAGTGTACGTGGTTCGATGTCACATGCAGTAGAGGAATCCGTGTTAGCTCTCAAGGGATTGTAGATGTCAATGTCAAGTCAAGACTTGCATCAGACGAGCCCTTTGTGTTTGCTAGTCAAGCTGTACAAGTCTTTTACGCGGAGGACGTCGCCAATCCCAAATCTCATTGGTATACAATTATCAAGTCCAAGAAATTGCCCGTGACATATGACAGTGAGCTAGACTCCTTTCAAGCCGACCAACCACGTGTCTTGTTCCCTGTTGAGGTCAACAACGAGGAGGACGATCTTCCTCTTCCAACAACACTTCATGTAGGAGAAGAAGTCGTAGATGATGACGCGGAAGACGTGAAAAGTGTTGGAGATGATGTGACCGAGTCTACTGATGAAGAGGATGAATTAGAAGATGAAGAGGAAGATGATGATGATTCTAGAACTGAAAATGATTGACTTGTAATGTTGTAACAATCCGGGAAAAAATGTAGTAACATTTTAGAACTTGGTTCATATTGATGTGTTTTTGCACCTCCGTTCATATATATATAGTGCCGATGATGATTTTTACAAAATTATTATTTTTAATGTGTTCATGTATTTGTAATTTATCTATACGAAGTCAGATATGGATAGGATACGGGCTATTCGTGGCCGGGTTGGACGCCGAGCTGCTTCCTCCCCGGTGGGTCCCACCTCGTCATTGCCCACTGATGACGAGGCACAGAGTGATCATGTACAGCAGATAGGGCCCCAGCTCCAGCTCCAGCCCCAGCCCCAACGCCAGAGCCAGCCCCAGCCGTCACCGTCGCCCAGCCCGACGCAGATTCATCCCACACGCGCGTTGATTCTCCTTCTTCCGTGGGTTCTACCTCAGGTATAGTTGATAACGGTGTTTAGTACATTTTCGCTAGCCTTATATTTAAAGTATATTTGAACTGTATTAATGTTGGTGTTTTGTAGGATCTCGACGAGGCCGTGGTCCGACACGCGGGGTACGCATCGACCCCCAGCGTAAACAGAGAGTTACGCTCACCCAGGAGGGCCTGTAAGTAAAAAAATATCACATCATGCCTTATATTTAAAATTTTGGGGTGTTAATTTATATTTGAACTGTATTAATTTATTTATTTACTTCTTTGGCAGGATCCTGGAGAATCAGGCGAGGACGAAGATCGGCGTTCTTGTGAAGGGCCGATTCTTCGAGCCACGCCTGTACTGGAAGGACTGGGATGCCGCTGCGAGGGAGTCCCTATGGGAGGAGTGGCTGGTACGGTGAAGTATTTTTTTCAGCGATAGTATTTGTTTAATTAGAGTTTGTTTTCTGTAGTTAATTTGTGTTATTGAATGCCTTACAGGAGGGGTTCACGTTTGACTCGCCTGAGCAGCAGGCACTGGGGCAGCAGGCCTTCTTTGCTTACATCGGCAAGAATTACCGCCGATGGCTCCACGACGCACGGGACCGGGCGAAGAAGATGCTGCCCGAGGGTGCCCCAATGACGGAGATGACGAGATATCCCCCACATTGGATATCTCCGACTGTATGGACGGCGATGATAGATCGGTGGGCTGCGGATCCAGGTTGGGACGCCAAGAGTAAAGAGCGGGGCTGAGAACAGACAGAACAAAGATCCGACGCACACGGGGGGTCGGTGCCACACGACATCGTCCGACACAAGAATGCGGTCGAGCACCCGGATCTGGAGGACGATGAGGTCGTAGCTCTGACGTATAATCAGACGCACGTGCGGAAGAAGGACAAGGACGAGGCGCACCGGGCGGGCGACTATATTTCAGATATTGCCCGGCGGATCGATGTGAGTCAATTTGTTTAAGTTGTTAATTTTTTGTCTTTCTATCCTCAATGTCTGTTGCGTTAATTAATGCCCTAACATATCTTTAAATCACTATTTTTGCAGGCCTCGTATGAACAGCTTAGGGGGTCCGAGCAGCAGTCCGGACAGCCATCAGCGTCCACTAGTACGGGTGCGAGTACTGGGGCGTTGAAGCGATGGCTGGATACGCCGGAGGTCGTGAATCGGCCGAAAGGCCGCATACGCGGCCTGCCTAGCACGACTGCTCGTGCCGTGATAGGAGCGTCCTCACCCCCCACTGCCCCTCCACAGACACCGGCTCCTCGGCATCCGTTGGACGACGAGGAGATCCAGCGCATTGCTACGGTGGTGTTGAGGATGATCAGGGAGCAGGATCAGTAGGGTACCGCAGCTGGACATGCCGAGCCGGCCCCGGATCAGCAGGATCCAGATCCGGGACTCGGCAACCCCTGATGAGCCCCTTCTCGTGCCCGGTCCCAGCTTCCCCCCGGCCCCCGCGCCCGGCTTGTACTCTTCTCCCCTCCCCTAACCAGCTGTATCCGGTTCCCAGCTTGTACATAATGAGTCTTTTTTATGATTAAGTTTATATATTTCTTTGTGTATTGATTATTGCGTGTTGTTGTTGAGGATTGATTTTTTTATTACAGGTTTGGGCATTAGAAAAAAAAATTTTAAAAATTTTGACTTTTGGCGACGGATTATATCCGTCGCTAAAAGTTTTTATTACTATCCGTGTTTAGCGACGGAATATTCCGTCGCTAAATAAGACATTTCGCGACGGAATATTCCGTCGCTAAAATATTTATTCCGTCGCTAATTTAACAAAAATAAATTAAATTAAAATACTTAAAATATAATTAGAGACGGATATTCCGTCGCTAATTAATAAATAAATCCGTCGCAAAAACTTAACTATTACACGACGGATTTAAAAATTCCGTCGCCAAACTATTAGTGACGGGCTTTTATACGAGGGACTTTTAGCGACGATAAATCCGTCGCTAAAATATTTAGCGACGGATTTTCCCGTCGCTAAAATCTTTTTTTCTTGTTGTGTTTATGATAAAATATATCATATAAAATAAAATTCTGAGAAGCAGGTGGGCACCAGCCCACCTGTGCCCCCCATTCCCTCCGCCCCTGAATTCTGATGAGCAATGGGTGCATTATGCATGAATTAACAAACTTGGTTGACAGTGAAGGTAAGGCCAGGACAAGTAATAGTGAGGTTTTGGAGAGCTCAAGCATCTTGACCATAAATGGTTGGTTCAGAAGAAGGGAGAGCATTATGATGAGAAAGTTTCCTGGTGGTAGTTGTCTTGGGGGTGGAGACATGTTTGCCAGCAGATCTAGGATAAAAGTGATGAACCTGGGTTGTTAATTCCAAGCTCCCTTGCAAGTAAGCGGTTTGGAGCTGTGATATCATCAAGGCAACAGCTAGCGACGAGAATATATTAGATATAGATGAGGATCATGGTTTAAATCCCAATAACGGTTGAGATGAATACAGAGGTTTCACTGCAAGATGGAACAATACAAAGATGCAGATGGAACGTAGAAAGGCGTGAGTACCTAGCACAAAGGGCCTGTTTGAGGCCAACAGAGACTTGTGCAGTCAACAAACATGATTGGGCAGGGATTGGACTTCAAAACCGGAGGTTCAGTCATCTGAATTCCTCATCAATAAAACCGTAAAGGAAGTCATCTTCCATGTCAAGTTGGCTGACCTATGATCCACAAAATACAGTGAGTGAAAAGAAAGTGCAAATAGTGGTTACTTTACAACGGGGCTAGATGTTTGGCCGTAGTCGATGCCCTCTTGTTAATGAAAACCTCTGGCGACGAGTCTTGCTTTATAGAGTTTAATCATCCCATTTGCTTTCTTTTTAGCACTATATACCCATTTATATCTGAATAAGGTACATGAAGGATTGGTATCATACAAGAGATTAATTCCCATTGCATAAAAAGCTCGGTAGGTGCAATATTGCGCCCTTTGGTGTGCTTGTTGTTCGTAGAGAGAAACAAATAGTTTCCGAGTGACATGTAGTTGCTGGGGGATAAGTATGAGCATCACAAAAAAGGAGAGGGCTATTTTTTTGCAATCAATTTACGTTGGCCTAGATTCATTCTATGAGATTGAGTAGGAGCATTTCAGGGATCATGTTGCTGGGGTTGAGATAAGAGAGCGGAAAGTTTTGGTGGAAGTGTTTGTCGAGAAGAGATGATATAGACTGGATTGGGAGCATTTAGACAATAACATATACTTCGAAGGAGGTTAAATCGGATGGTGAGCAAGAGATAAGGCGATTAAGATGTGTGAGAAGAAGTTGGGCAGGAGAAGAAGTCTTGAGAAGAGGTGACAAAATACATAAGGGTGAGAGTGGGTGACTTAGAGGAGGAGGGTTGGATAGAGTTCAGAGGTTAAAGTGGAGACTGAAGGGATGTTGGGCTAAATGTTGGTTGGACAGGAAACCCAGGGAAGAGAATTTGAATTAGAAGAGACCAAAAGGATAATGTTGCTCCAAAACCATGTGAAACATTTGTCTCAAGATCAAATGGCAATGAGAGGGGGAGGCCACAAGGCTTAATGATGTGTTCTTGATCTTATCTTTCTGATATGAGATTAATATATCAACATGTCACTGACGTGTGGTCAGACTTCTTTTTGAGTGATCCAACATTGGATGAATTAAATTAAATTAAATGGCGGTGAATTAAATTTTGAATTGCTTGCAGAGCCTTGATCAACCGCTTTTTATACCAACTTAAATTGATGAAAAGATAAATGATTGTATGTTCTTGTGACTCTCAAACAAGTGGTCCTCCACTATATTCATATTGATTTATAACTGGCATATCTAAAGAGATTAGAAGATTCCGAAAGCTAAATACACAAAAGATGAGGTTGGGCTTTGTCAACTAGGATTTGTCAACTAGGGTTAGAGTTTGCATGAGAATTACGTGGGTCACAAGGCTGGTCTTGATACAGAATACGTTCACCACGTCAGATTCAATTCATCAGGTGTACCAGATCTTTTTCTGCACCGTCAGAGTGAAGAATTACTCGAGTACTGAGGTCAGGGGACCATTAAGAGACAATGGTGTCACTTGTACGGGGGATTTGAAAGAGAAGCTCATTAATTCTTTCAATTGCAATTTCGTCACTCAAGGTCATATACTTCTCTTTTAATTGATTACTTTTCTAAATGTAGACTTTATATATCACATCTAGACGGTGGTAAAGATCTCTTCCTTCCTCTATGAATGACAGTGACAGAGCGGCGATACAAAATATTGGCCAAGAAGAGTTTTCTTTTAGAAAAAAAAAAAATGTTGCCCTCTGTATGTAATTGCGTATGTACACGCAAATTTCTTGTCTAAGCTGAAGAGATGATAATTAACTGCATAAGATTTTATTTGTCAATTTAAGATGAAGGATTACACTACTCTGTGGCTTTTACAACAAATAAAACAGTTAATCCCTCTGCTTTGATCTTAGAGTTGGTGGCGATCTAAGGGCTGAAATAACTTGATCTTGAAATTTTGATTTTGACTTCTTCAAGTCTTCGTGGTTAAAAGATCCTTGAACCGGTTCTTGATCGAGGGCTTCGAGGCTTTATCCAACACAAGGATAGCGGCAAATTCATTCACTACAAGAAACAGTGCCTTTAGCGACCGCCAGACACGGTCACTAAAGGTGTCAACACTGTCGCTAAAGGGTTTTAACGACCACGTTAGAGCGGTCGCTAAAACGGTCGCTATAGTCCAGGTCGCTAAATTTTAACAACCGCTTATAAAATTCGGTCGCTAAATTTAGCGACCGCGTTGACTACATTTAGCGACCACCATATGCGGTCGCTAAATATTTTTTAATTTAAAATATTTTTTTATTAAATTAAATTATTTTTTTTAATTTTTTTTAAAAATATATTAAAAGTATTTAGCGACCGCACTTATTTAATTTAGCGACCGCTATGTGCGGTCGCTAAATATTTTTAAATATTATTTTATTTTTTTAAATATTGAAATTAGCGACTGCTTGATTTTAGTTAGCAACCGCGCACCTCGCGGTCGCAAAACCTGGCTTTGCAAAAAAAATTGCAGGTCAAATAATTTGTCCAAAACCTGTCGCAGAACTAATATCAATTCATAAGCAATTCACATAAAATTCAATCGATCCAAAAACCGATTTAACCTTGGTTGAAACGATTTTGAATGAATGCGTTGAAAGCTTTCAACGCATTCATTCAAAACCGTTTCAACCCCCTGTCCCGCATTCATTCAAATATCTTGTTGCACTCATCAAAGTATAGATAAACGTTAACATATGCATTAAAATAATAGAATTCATACAGTTAAGTACCGATGATCAATTCAAAACAATAAAATAACATTCATTGCATACATCTAACCAAACCCCTATCTAAATCACTCGTCTGCAGAACAACCAGCCCCGTCATCATCTTCTTCATTCCTCAATGAAGAATGCACGTTCGATCCAATAACATCTTCATCGCCTTAGGACTCACCTGCACTAGGATCATCGGTATCGCCCTGCACGAAGCCATACAAATGATTCAACATCATATATCAAATCAAGATCACATATATAGCACAAAATACATAAGTACTTGAGAAATTTTGTATTACATGTAGTTTGGGCCCCTTTATAATTACATAACCATCATCGAGCATCATCCGCATCTGCGCATCAAACATTGGATTGAAGCGCTCTTCCTCCGTCGCAGTCGTCGCATCTGCCTGAGGACTGGTACAACTGGTCTCGCCTGACAATTGAGATCTACCGGCTAGCAACGCTCGTGCGGACTGACGAGGGTGGCCGAGTATACGGTCCTTCATAGGACCCCCCATAGTGTCTGACCACAACGAGAACTCGTCCACTGTCTGGCTACCGTCTGGCTGGGAGTTGGCCTAAAGTCTCTCTCTAAATAAACTCTGTATAAGAAAACAACAAAAATGTTAGAGAAATTCTATTGGCCGCAATCGCAGAACTAATACAATAGGAATACAAAAGTAATACATGAGTTACGTGCTCACTACAAACTGCTCGGTGCTCTCAGACACCCACTTCCCATCATTATTCTGGTGTGTGCGCTAAAAATGGCAGAGCCTCGTAGGGGGCCTCCTGTCAGGGTCCTCCTCTATCAACCTCAGCTCGTGCATGGTAAATGGACGGGAACCAACACTGTGCTTCATCTTCTTCTCGTTGTGAGTCATCTCTGTGCCTCGCTCACTCAGCTTCGCCTAGTCTGGAGTACTCCAATGCGACACTAGCTGCCCCCACATGGTTCTGGAGAAGAACTCGGGGTTGTGGTCCCTCGTCATAGATATATATGTCGTACCCGCCCAAGCTAGCACCCACCTCCTCGTATTCAGCATCCATTTCTTGTAGTTCTCAGCACAATGCCACTCCCATGCCTGCCTCCCGAGATCTCACTCTCTGTCTGACTCAAATTTGAAATAGTCCTGAACATAATTCAACACAATTAAAAAATACGGTTAGAAATAAAAATTCAGCGATAATGTACTTCTAAAACCGTGAAAGTAAAGCACATAAAAAATACTGCACTCCTTACCAAAAACTTCCCCCAGACAAGCTCTTTGTCTGATTCTGTCCACGACCCCCATGTCGCATAAGGCTGTGGGAGGTGAGCCTTAATAATAGGACAGATCTTGGTCCTAACACAATCCTCAACAAAACTAATTACAAGAAAGTACAGAGAGATACATCAATCCCAATATAAGTGCATATTACAATAGAATTGAGCTTTGAAAATTAAAGCCATACTAATTGTTTCTGACATGAGCAGTAATCGTCTGCTCCGGGGTGGCTGGAAGTGGTATTTCGCGGGTGATACCTCGCGCTACAGATGAACTAGACACTGCAAAATGATGAAAAAGGAAATCATTATATTTATATTTACATATATTGCAAGTAACTGCTTTCAATCCGGCACAAAACTAATATCGTCTCACCATGGTCCGAAGCAACTGATGACGATGACGGCTACTCAGTAGTAGTCGCATCACCAATCCTAGGGAAGGGGGCTGACTGTGCCGAAGCAGCTCCGCGACGGCCACCTCCACGACCTCGAGGTGCACTGGATCTCGGCATATCTACAATGTACTTCGCCCGAATAATAAACAATTTAAGTGCAAAAAAAATTAATAACAATGTGGTTTGCCCGAATAATAAACAACTTAAGTGAAAAACTTAGTATGCTAATTAATGCCACTAGGCCCAGCTTCCATTACCATATGTTGATACTGGGAAAATCCCAGATCTTTAGGACTGTACTGTCTGAACTCAGCAGTGACCTCAGTGGGCACCCTCGGAATTGGTTCCCCGTGCTGAGTCCAATTCGTATAGTTACTCATAAAATCTCTACGGAACAAATCAAAAGTTACATTGTCGGGGGTTTTCCAACTTAACAGCTGACAACCATTGCACGGACATTTAATCGTGCCATCATCCACAAACTCCCGTTAATTCAAAGCAAATAGAATAAACCCATTCACTCCCTGTCTAAACTCTTCTGATGCCCCAATCCCACTTGGAGCAATCCTCCTTCGTTAACCTTTAATTTGAAAAAAAAATATTGAATAGTCACTTACAAGTGAGTGTTAATCAGGGTTAAGTAGGGATAATTAGGGCATATTAGAGCTGAGTAGTGTTGATTAGTGCTAATCTAGGTAACACGGACACGGACACTGTTGATTAGTGTTAAGTAGGGCTGATTAGTGCTAATTAGGGTTATTTAGTGTTCATTAGTGTTATTTATGGGTAATCAGTGCAAATTAGTCCTAATTAAGGCTATTAGTGTTAATTAGAGCTGATTACTGCTAATTAGGGCTATTTAGTGTCTATTAGTATTAGTTAGGGCTAATTAGGGCTGATTATTGCTAATCATTTTTAATCATGGTCAATTAGAGATAATTAGGGCTAATTAGCCTAATTAGTGTCGACTAGTGATAATTAGGGATAATTAGGGGTAATCAGTGTTAAGTGGGGCTGATTAGTGTAATTATTATCAATTAGCCCTAATCAAGGATAATTAGGGCTGATTAGCATAATCTGTGTTGATTAGTGCTAATCTTGGTAGCACTGACACGTACACTGTGTCCGACACTGACATCGGCCAGGACATCGCAGAGAGGTGTCGGACACGTGTCCGAAGGTACTGTGAGGTGTCGGTAGTTGTCAGACACCATACCTAGACTCATATAAAGTGTCGGTGCAATGTAGGTGCTAATTAGGGATAATCAGCGCTGATTAGTGCAAATTAAGGCTATTTAGTGCTAATTAGAGCTGAGTAGTGCTAATTATGCCTAATTAGGGCTTTTTAGTGTCTATTAGTGTTAATTAGTGTTAAGTAGGGCTGATTAGTGCTAATTAGGGTTATTTAGTGTCCATTTGTGTTATTTAGGGCTAATTAGTGCAAATTAGTCCTAATTAGGGCTATTACTGTTAATAAGAGCTGAATACTGCTAATTAGGGCTATTTAGTGTCTGTTAGTGTTAATTAGGGCCAATTAGGGTTGATTATTGCTAATAATTGCTAATCATTTTTAATCAGGGTCAATTAGAGATAATTAGGGCTGATTAGCCTAATTAATGTTGACTAGTGCTAATTTGAAGAAATTAGGGGTAATCAGTGTTAAGTAGTGCTAATTAGGGGTAATTACTGGTAATCAGTGTTGACTAGTGCTAATTAGGGCTAATCAGTGCTACTTAGCCTAATCAGTGTTGATTACTGCTAATGTAGGTAGCACGGATACGGACATTGCGTCTAATACTAACACCGACCGGGACACCACAAAGAGGTGCCGCACACGTGTCCGGAGTGTCACTCAGTGTTAATCAGGGTTAATTAGTGATAAGGAGGGTCGATTAGCCTAATCAATGTTGACCAGTGCTAATCAGAGTTGACCAGGGCTAATCGATGGCGGAACCAAAATTTTACCCCATGGAGGATGATTCTTATTAACCTAATTATCCTATGAAAGATGAACCTAATTAATCTAATTTCAACCCACCATGTCATGTTTCATAAGCGCGTTAACATAATTTCAACCCACCATTTAACTAAATCACATATCTGATTGCCTCAATCCAATTGGGTCCCATCCTCTATCAACGATCTCAATTCTGAAATACTCAATGCATAATTAACAACCTAAAATTAAAAATCAAATAATCAATGCTCAAATGGGAAAAAAACGTTATTCAAAATGCATGTATCCGATATTTCAATTCAATTGGGTCCCATCCTCCTTTAACAATCTCAATTCTCAAATGAACAAGTATGCTTTTAAAAACTATCAAACAAACAAGTATGCTTTTTAAAATCCTAAGACAGCTAATCCAACATGCACTAGTAACAACCATCTGAAATACTATGTCGTCTTGAAATTACGAGACATTCTAAAGACAACTAACAAGGCATGTAAAGCAAAACACAGTATGCATCCAACATATCCATAAGAACAAAGAAACTACAATACAAAACATAAGATATAGACTGCATGCTTTACACATACTAATAAAACTCGTTACCATATAAAGCTTCATCACTGTGAACCAGATATGTGACCAATTTGCAGTTCCATTATGTAAAATTACCAAGTAAACAATAGTACCAAACCTTGTATAAGTTTAAGAACTGCAGATGTAATGAAAATGCTCATAATATCTTCAAGAATTGTTGCATCGAACACTTGCATGAGTGTACAGAATAATCAAGAACCAAATCGAATCTACTTCAGAAATTGACAAATTAAGATCAAGGGCCTTTTTGAACTGGAACCCTAACTTTTATAAGATTGACAGTAAATCTAAGTATCAAAAATTAAAGATCAAACAGATTCAGATCAACAAAGCGTAACCTAACATCGATGCAATAAAAATTGAATCTAACGGATTAGAAGTTACCTTTGGGGTCCTAAACTGAACCAGGTAAGATGAGAGAAACAAAAAAGAGAGACAAAGAGCTGGGCTTGCTGGCAGGTTCGCAGCGAGGTGGCTTGCTGGCGGGGAAGGGTTTGGGGAGATTAGGCTTGCCGGCGAGGAAGTGGTCTTCGGCGGCAGTCACGATGGTTGGGAGAGACAGGTGGCGCACAATTCGGCGCACAGGCAGTGCACAGCTTGGCTTGGCGGTGGCCAGGAATCGTGGTAACAGCGGGGAGATTAGGCTTGCCAGCGAGGAAGTGGTCTTTGGCTGCAGTCACAGTGGTTGGGAGAGACAGACGGCGAACCGTTAGGTGCACAGGCAGCACACAGTTCGGCGCACAGGCGACGCACAGCTTGGCTTGGCGGTGGCCGGGAATTATGGTCGCAGTGGCAGCGTCAGCGGCGTGGGTTGATCAATTAGGGCAGAGAGAGAGAGAGGGAAAGAGAGAGAAAAATTAGGGCACTTTATATATCACATTTAGCGACCGCCACTTCAGTTGCTAAATACTGTCGCTAAATTAGCGACCGCTAAATCCGTCGCTAAATCGAGTCGCTAAATTTAGCGACCGCATTTAGCGACCGAAGTGGCGGTCGCTAATTTAGCGACTAACCCAGCGGTCGCTAAATGTGCCGCCATTTTTTTGTTTGACCCCGCCAATTTTTCCCTATACTAAGCGACCGCTATTTATGTCAGTCGCTAAAACGGTCGCTAAATATCAATTTAGTGACTGCAATAAAAAGTGGTCGCTAACTGCTGTCGCTAAAGCCATTAATTGTTGTAGTGATTTTTGAATTAAGTTAAGAAAGAATAACAAATCTTCGTGTCTTGATAGTGCTCGGTTGAGGAACGATATTAGATTAGTGCATATCGTTTTTCAAATGAAACACAAAGTTCAACAAATTGTTGAGAAGCAATGTACTAACAGCAAAGCTTTGGCTTTATTTGCAGAGACAATGCGTGTCTTCTTATCTACCACAATGCCTTTATTTATGGGCTAGCGACATGCTTAAATTAGGAAAACCCACGAATTGGGCCTTGATTTCATAATTAAAAAGATTTTGTTCCCCTTTCTTTTGAAATGATGGTCCAAATTTGGCTTGATTCTGACATGCCATATAATGGAACCATAATGATGGATCGAACTTAGTTAGTTGGACCATTAACCTTGGTCATATTGCTTAATTAAATAGGACTATTTTTTAACGTCGGTCCACTTTGACATCCTCATTTGAATCTAGTTATCTCGCTGCATTGAACGTTTGGCTAGTCAACAATATTTTGTATTATCTTCACTCTCAATAGTTACATACAAGTCTATGGCTTTCGGCAGAGTGCAACTGACCCTTACTGACTGATACGCCTTTTGGAATTGATTATAAAAAGCAGAATTCTACTTAAATCTTAATCAATTTTCAAAATCATATTTAATCTACTTTAAGCAGAATCATTTTACTGTTTGGCAAAAGTAGTTATAAATTAGCTTAAAACTATAATAATGTTTGGATAAAAAGTACTTAAATCAGTTTCACTACGACAAAATGACCATATATCCATTTAGAAAGGTAATGTTAAGATTACTTTCATTTGTAAATAACTATATTACACATATAAATTATAAAAAAAATTATTTCCATTCACCTACAAAAGTTGTTTATCTTTTTACTTTAAATTAAAAACACCTACGATCTCACATTAGAGATTATAGTATAATAACTTTCATAAATTAATTAAAGGGTATGAGATGTTATTTTGTTGGAAATATGAGGATAGTATGATAAATTAGAAGGTCAAACCTAATTATGAGAAAAGTGATTATTTCATAATCATAATCCTCCTTTTCAGGATTATGGATGTAATCAGTTTTGAACTTTTTGAGGCAGATTAATTCTCTTAATTTATTTTGCCAAACACCCACAAACCTGATTTAATCTCAATATCTCAAGTGCTCAATGCAAAATTAACAATATAAAATCATTAATTAATAACCTAAAACTAAGGTGCACAATCGCCAAGTGCACAAATAATCAAACTACAAATTGTGTTATTGGGAAGGGAAGAGGGGGGAGGCTGGTTGCAAATATTCAGGCAGGAAAAATCGAATTCAAAACTTTGTGAAAATCAGATATCTGATAATACCATGAGAAGTTACCATATGTTCTGAAAGCTTAAGGATTTAAACAATAGCTCAAGCATTGTATATCATGCATTAAAAAGTGTATGATCTTATTTTGGTGTTCTAATGAAATAGAGCATCATAAAAACAATACCGACGATCCTCATATGCATTCAAACAAATCTAATGTTTACTCTTTTGAAAACCTTGAAGTATTGTCACGTTCTTTTTTATTTTTAATTTTTACAATCTGTCAGAGAATACAAATGGGCTCCCTGATCACATTTATGAAGAGAGAGAGAGTACTCGCCTTTCACTACGCTAATTTGTATACACACGTATGCCCACAGTTATTCACTACCACCCTCTAATTACTTCAGCAGTCCCTCTCCTCTTATAGACACACATAAGCAATCCCATTTACACACTCAATACAATACAAACACCTCACACCAATGTACCATTCATTGTACACACACTACCGAACACATAACTCATACACACATAGATGCCTCGACAGCTCCTTACACTCACACAAATACACGCGACGCACCTACACTGCATACACTCACGCATGCACACAGCACAACACTCATGCAGTCACATAGCACACACAATAACCGGCACACACAGCTCACTCTAACACTCTAATTCACCCACACAGAGCACACACCTACATTTTCTCTCAGCAGATTGCCTTTCGAACACACTGCCTCACAGATTGCCTTTCGAACACATTGCCTTTCGAACACACCTATATTAGCCTAATTTTAACCCACCATTCAACTAAATCACATATCCGATATCAAAATTCAATTGGGTCTCATCCTCCATCAACAATCTCAATTTTCCGTACTTTCTAGTAATATACATCAATTCGCATCAATTCCATCAGCAATTAAACAAACTAATTCCATCAGTTACAAAATCAATTCCATCAACAATTAGAAATAATTAAAATTATAAGAAACATATCATAATTTCAGAAACAAATTAAGGCAAGTTCCAATTAGGGCAAATTAGGGCAAATGGACATAAATCATAACCGAAGAAAATTAGGGCAAAATGGCGCTTAAACATGCATTAGAGTAAATTAGGGCAAATGGACATATAGAGAGGTGGTGTGGCGGCGGCAGTGTTGGTGGCGCGGCGGCAATGGAGGGCCTTGGTGGCGCGACAGTGGAGGGAATTGGTGGCACAGAGTTGGTGGAACGCGGATATGGAGGGGCACAACGTCGAGGGGGGTGATGTCGCCGGAGGTGGGTCGTCAGAGAGGGAGAACACCGATAAAAATATCGCCTGTGAGTGGGTGAGAGTGAGAGATAAAGAGAAACGAGGAGAGTGAAAAAAAGATGAAACTGTTTTATGTAAGTACTTTTAGTGACAGAATGACATCGTCGCTAAAAGCCCGTCGACAAAAGAATATCTTTAACGACGGAATTTTTTCGATGGTACCTTTCTGTCACTTATAATGTTTTTAACGACGAACATTTTACCAACGGGTTTATCCGCCGTTGCAAGTCGTTTTAGCGACAGAATTCCTTCCGTTGCAAAATCCTTATTTTCTTGTACAGCTCGACTATAGAATCACCGTAGTTGATGGCAAATTTCTCTTGGATTTAAGATTCAAAAAGAAGTTAACCTTCCAGTCTTGAAGTGCTCAATTGAAGAACGATACTATCGTAATGCGTAATGTTCTTTAAATAAAGCACAAATTTCAAATATATTGAGACTTGAAATGTTATTTTGACACATAACATCAGCATAGCCTTGACTTAGTCTACGGAAACCTAGTGCATCCTTCCAGGCCTTTATTTATAGGCTAGGCGGAAGGTTCAATATAGAAAATCCATGAATTGAGCCTTGATTTTGATTTTGTCGCCCTTCAATATTGAAATAATTCGTGCACTAAAATTAACTTGATTCATACATGTGATATAATGGAACAGTAATGAACCAAATCGATTTTGTTAGACCTTACAATTGGTCATATTGTATGATTAAATAGGACCATTTTTTCATGGTCCAGTTTTCAAGGTCTACTTCCACGCCCTCAGTTGAATTCACTTTTCTTGCAACATGGAGAATTTGACTATTTAACAAAATTAATAAATATTGACTACTACAACTAATTTCGGTGTCTATAGTGTCACGAATTGTCAGGATAAAATTCACTGCTACTCCTATCGATGTTGATGAATTACAGTGATGAGTACCTATATGCCGCTATATCCGACAATTGTGACATTGTAGACAGCCGCGAAAATATGGTATCCCTCCACAGCGACTAGTGACAACCAACAAGTATGGAAAGATGAAACAGCACACTACATTAAATCTGGCAATCAGTGACGATTTATTTGTGATTAACCACATAACGAGAAAATTATAAGATGGTATTTGTTGACGATTAAAAATTATTCTGGTAACCAAAAGTAAGTTCTTTGGATGATGAAAGTAGCGACCTTCAGTGCACTTTTTTAGTGACAGTTTTGTGTATTTGTTACCCGTTGGTTCTAGAAAAATTTATTATCCGAAGATCACCCACTAGCAGCGGTATTCTGGTGACGAGAGTCCCGCCTTAGTGACGCTAGTCGTTGTCACCAACAGACAGATTACTTTCTTATGACGCTTCTACAGTCCTCAGGAAAGCAATTTGCAAGCCTGTTGATGGCGAAATACCAGTCGCCAGAATAAGAGCTTCAGTACAAAACTCCGTTGTTTTGGAAGACAACTTATCATGTACTAGAAAGTTGTCCACAACAGTGTTCTTTGGCGACATGACAAGCGTTTTTGAGGGTGAAAACATAGTAGTCACTAGTTATCAATTTTGTTTCCTGTCAAGGAGTTTTCTTCATGATAATTTTGACGAGGGTAAGCCACAGGATATTTAATAAACAAGCGTGGAAAAATCTATGTGACCTTCGTACGATGAATCAGTAGGGCTTGAATCACAGCGACTTATATAGCCTTATCTATCTCGAAATTTCTTTTCCTCTCTTTCTTGTTTGCACAGCCCAACCATCTGCCGAAATCCTCCATTAAGCTCATGGTACAATGCTTAGCAACGAAAGAACAGTAGTTCGAGGATTCAGGAGGAGATGGAGGAGGAGTAGGAAGCAGATTCCTAGATAATTGAATCATTAGCAGGACTAGCAGTCAGATGAGAAAGAAAAGGAAACTTCTCTGGTCGTCTGATATTTATAGTGAGGCCGTCCCTTTCATTATTTCAGCTGTTCAAGCCTGCTGTCAGGATTTAGAATTCCTGGTAGACTTCAGAGTCCAGACGCAATCAACAAGCGCTGGAATCAATCATATAACCGCTGAAGACTTTTGCTGGAATATGTAATATTTCTGACTTGTTCCAGACTCAACAAAGCTTCTTCCCAGAGAATATGTATTAACGTGTAATGATGGATTTGACAACTCACTTCACGGAAGGTTTCATCTTTTTGTCGAGTTTCATGGTTACTTTAGTAGGCAGAAGCTAGATACTTAGGTACTTAGTGAGGTATGTAGATAGAGGGTTGCATATCACAATATAGATTCTTGACATGCATACAAAAACATTGTAAAATGTCATGATCCTGAATCAACTATGTCTTGATGCATCACTTTTCTCTCTGTATGAGATAGGTTAAAACTGAAGAAAGAATCACAAGATGCAGCTGTAGCTACAATCGATAGCGTACGTACTGCTATTATTTACACAGACAACTATAAACACACGACCTTACAAATGAATAGGCCAAGCACCTGCTATATTATATATAAAGCGAATTGATGAAAAAAGTGCAAGAAATTTCGTACGACTCAGAAGTCATTATTTATTTACATAAAATTGTCAAAGTCTAGACCTTCCGGAAGATGAAACTTTAGAAAGTTGCTGCAGTAGCTTTCCATCTCATCGTCAGTGCTGCTGTTGTTTACTGCTGATGGCGAATTCAAGGGTGTTGCACTTGATAGAGGTGTTGGCGTAAAGGAGCCAAAGGTGAAGTTCTGGCTGTTGTTGTTCAGGGCTTGATCAGACCCACAATTGCCATAATTTTGTTGTGAAACCAAACTTTCAGTAAAAGGTGAAGGTGCAAGATTCTCTTGGAAATTTTGGGAACCCAAGTTCGTTAAAGCCCAGGGAACGTTCCCTTGCATGAGTTGTGCTTGATTGGAAAGCGATGCGCATGAAACACTTGACTGGGTGCAATTTTGAATTTCTTGAGTGAGAGTTTGGAGCTGGCTAGACTGCATTATTGGGGCTTGGTTTTGCAGTTCAGCGTTGCATAGTTGGTCTCCTTGGATTTTCTGTAACAATAACTCCGGACTTTCTTGATAAGATGCTAGGAAATTGGCAAGCCTAACCACTTCTGGATTTAGTAATGTTTGAAGGCCAAGGAAATTTGAAAGGCTTAACTGAGCTGAGTTGAGAATGGATGATAGGTCTAAAAGATCCATACGAGGACTATGAGTCACCGGATCGATACCCATCTTGAGGAGCCTTTTTCTAATGTGGGTGTTCCAGTAATTCTTGATTTCGTTATCAGTTCTTCCAGGCAAGCGAGCTGCAATAGCTGACCACCTTTAAACCAAGGGGAAAAAAAAAGCGTAGCGTCAGAAGGAATACTAGAACTTTCAATGAAGTCAAGAAAGTTTCTTCTGGAAAACCCTAATCATAACAAAATTGTTGCAAGCCCAACTACCCAAAGAAAACTAAAAAAAAAAAACATTTTAGACTCTGCTAATAATCTGAAACAGTAGCTCCGCTAAAAGTAGCATCAGAGTGCATGAATTAGAATCTGTGGCAGGGTTTGAGCAAGGTTGAACTGAAGTGCAAACATTTATACAGCAAAAGAAGTGCAAGAAGATAAAAGAGAATCTTTCTTACTTGTTCCCCAGAATACTGTGTAGTTGAATTATGGTCTCTTCTTCTTCAAATGAAAATCTCCCCCTCTTGATATCAGGCCTCAGATAGTTTGCCCATCGAAGACGACAACTCTTTCCACATCTTTGAAGCCCTATACGCGCAATAAACACACCGGTTAGAACAAAATTCTGATGTAGAACTTGTAAATCTCTACAACGAAATACTTTGCAGTCAATTTAACAACGTGATGCAGTTGATCGCATACCAGCAAGTTTTGGAAGGCTTCGCCAGTTTCCAGGCCCATGCATCTCTATATGTTGCATGAGTTTGGAATCCTCTTCTTGTGTCCATGGACCTTTTTTGAGTCCGTTTTTATCACAACAAGGTGTTCTTCCCATAGTTATTCCGCAGTATTCGACGGATTGAGGATGGGTTAGTGTAGAAAGAAGGAGACAGAACAAGGTTATAACAAATCAAACGCCAATTTTTTGCAAGAAAAAGTGAACTTGTAGGTCCAAACGAGAAGACGACCCCATACAAAATATATAGATGAGGAGAAACAGAAATATGGCAAGTCAATAGGATTTGGCGCCGGCCTCATGCCACATCAATCTGTGTGTGTGTGTGCGCGTGTGTTAGGACGTGTCCAAAGGGTACTGAAAACTTGAAAACCTAACCCGCAGTAAATTTTCGGGTGCATGCGGTTGACAAATGGCGACTATCCGATGCGTTTGAACTGTGCATCAATCGTGTCTCATGATATGAGACTCATTGGTGGGTAGAAGTGGTTAGATCTCCTACCAATGATGAGGAACCTTTTCTCTCTATCATGTGTTTACTGCTACTTCCGCTCTCCTTACATCAAATTTGGAATTCATTTTCCTTTACCGAACGTGTCACTATTCACTATTCCTTGTGCCCTTATCTGTTCTTGTTCTTTTGGGCAATTAATTGTATTACAAGCATCTCAAAATTTTCCCTCTAACTTAAGATCATCTTGAGTATATGTAAAAATGGATTGGCCAAGATAAATCATGGTATGTAGAATTAATTTATAGCTTAGCTAGAGAACAGGGTGATATTTTACAAATTGAAGGAATAAAGGAAAGCTTTTTGAGACATTTGCAGATAAAGGCCAAGTTTGGAAATGGATAATGAGAATATGACTGCAATAAGTGGTCCTCAGATTGAAATATAGCCTGCTCAAAAGACTTCTGATATACAAGCCTCTAGGGGCCGTGCTGATAATATGAATTTTCAAGAGGGAAAACTATAAGAACTCCAGTATATAAGCCTTATGGTCTTAAAACCAAATCGTACATATAAGTTGGATATGATGCTTTCACAATTTTAGTACATTCCAATTTCCGTAAATCGGTTTAAGTTTTCAACTCTAAAATAATACTCTCTTCGTTCCAAATAATTTAATCAGTTTTAACTTACATGCTTATTTAGTATATGAGTCATATTTTATGAACTTATTTAGTATATGAGTCATATTTTATGAGCTTTCTATTCTATACTGAGAGGGAGAAGAAGGAGACAAAAAAAAGGGGCTAGGAGAGAGAAGAGAGTTGGTGGGATTAAATATTGCGAAAAAAATAGAGTAAAAAAATGTGAGAAAAATAAAAATGAAAAATACTTACAGAAACTTTCTTGAGTTGTAAAGTTATTATTTTTTTTAAATAACTCAAAAAAATTATATATATAATCAATTTTTTAGAAACGAAGAAAGTATGAACCACCAATGTCCTTTTTAGAAAAATAGTTCTCCGTAACATTTAAATGTATCACAATCCCAATGAATAATGAGCTATAACATGTAGAAGTACAATGCCCTCAACTCTCTCCCTCTCTCTCTCTCTCTCTTCTTATTTTTTGTTTCATTCTTGGGCATGGAGAGGGCGGGGGTTCAAAAGTATGCAGTTCCTTGGAGATTACTCAAGCAGATACGTAATAGTCGAGCTCGTAGACTTGGGGACTCATACTGCGAGAAACCCATTTCAAAGTCGTTGGAATTCTGGTGATTGCTTCATCCACCCTTTATCTAATGAAGTTTTGGTCAAATATTATTATAATCATTACATTATGATCTACTGAGATTTGCTTCAAGGTCAAAGCACTCTTCCCTGCTTGCTTGCTTGCCTTACACGTCTACCTTTTCTATATCAACTATTTCAAGTTCTAGAAGGAAATCTTAATGTTTACTACGTACATTGCTTTCACTTCAAAATTTGAACATGCGAAGGTGCAGTTTAAACCATTACTACGATAATCGCTGAAAAGATAAACTTTAATCGTGTTCCCTTGTCAGGTGTCCGTAAGACATTTCAGATCTCCTCAGTTAAATTACTAGGACTTTCTTAAAGTATTTACTAGGAAAAGGGCGGCATCATAGAATGAATACGTAAATGGTAGACGTGTGCCCAATTTAGACTGTTTCGAGATTAAATATGATGCAAGATCCATCCTCTCTGATTTTATCGCTGCCAAGCATTGTCATTACATCTTCTTCATTTTTTTTAAGGATCGGCTTACATAATCTACCGGTTATGGTAATAACCTGCCGCAGATCTAGGGTCTTCCAGTGGATGGCTTGCCCTATTTTCACCCCCACGTCACACAACTTGACTCGTTTAATATTTTTGCTAAGATTTGGTAGTTATAGCAATGTTGTTAATTCTTGTTGTGAGGTGTTCAATAGACCCAACAAACTTTGAATAATAGGGCATGGTTTTGTTATACGAGATAATAGCATATGTGAATGGACTGTGGAGTGTTGCCACTACTATTTTATTCCATGAATATTTCTTTATATACACTAAGTTCTTGGACAACAATTTCATAACCTGGACGCTATGCTTTAATAATGTAGTGTTAGCTAAGCAACCTGAGCATTATATTATGCAGCCCTGTAAGCCTTTCTTTTTACGTAGGCAGTTTGCAATACGTGGTCGATTTCCATGGAAGTACGTGCATGCATGGATTCATATATGGTGACATCTAAATATTGAGTATTGGCAAATTTCTTGGCCCCAAGTTGCAGTGCTGATGCAATGGGAGAAGTCCAACTTCAGGCAACTTAAAAGACAAAGTTGTCATAAAAAGAGTGTGCCTGGGATAAGGATTTCTCTACTTCATAATTCACTTGAACGAGTTCGAACTACTTAGGAAATGTCCGTAAGTGGTAGACGCATTGAGGCCCCAAATCTCTGGCTTATATACACTCTCAAGCACCATGATTAACGAAAATGAACTCACTTGGTACCAGTACCACATTTACCATCACCCCATATCGGATCAGGGATTCTCTAAAGGGAGGGACCAAGTATCGTACTCCATGAATGTAAAAGCATAATAAACATTGTTAGGCTCATTTTTTAGAAGTTCAAACTTTTAGAGGAACAGCCTCTTTCCATTATGAGTTTACACATTCTTGCTTTAAGGCTTTCCCCCTGAAGTGTAGCACTGAGTATTGAATGAATTGCTGCCATGATATTAGTGGTATCTTCATGTTCATTTTCCCAAAAGCCTATTTCCATAGATTCTGTGCATAAGAGCACTGCACAAATAGATGATCCTCATTTTCAGAATATCTCTTGCACAATACACATTGCTCATCAGGGATGATATTCCATGCCTTCAGCTTTGTCTTAGTTCTCAAACCCCTTTTACATAATAGCCATAGAATCATAGTACATCTATGTATGTGCCCTTTGAACCAAATCAACTTGCTCCAGGGAGCTCTTGGGGCTTTTGTTCTAAATCCCTCCCATGTTGATTTGACGGTAAACTCACCATTAGAGTTGAGTCTCCATTTTACTTCATGATGATGCCCATTATCAGGGGCTGATCTTGTAGCCAAAATTCTATTTAAGCTTCTGAGCTCCTCTGATCTGTTAGGTAACAATTTCCATTCTTGCCTTGTATGATTTCTCTGACTTTGGCATTGATTCCTAGGCCTAAATCATATATTATCCTCTGCTCATATTGTTGAGTTATTAGTATCTCCAGGAGCCAATTGTCTAACCACAACCATGTTAAGTCCCCACTTCCCACTTTGTAATATATGAAGTGACTACACTTATCTCTGAGCTTTAGAAGTTTGCACCAAGTCCATGACAAACATACTGGTGGCTTGAAGGTCCATAGATGTCTCTGTTTGATGATGAAAATATGGCACCATTTGACCCACAGGGAATCCTTCTTGTGAGCAAGATCCCAAAGGTGTTTGCAAATAGCAGCCTTATTCCACTCCTTAACTCTTTTTAAGCCCAAACGTCCTTCATTTTTTGGAAGGCACAAGTCTTTCCAAGCTACTTTAGCTCCATTGCATTTAGCATCTTTTCCGTGTCAAACAAAGGCTCTAATTTTTCCTTCAATCAACTTGATAATTCTTTTTGGTAGTATGAAGATAGAACACCAATAAACAAACATACTACTCAAAATTGAGATTGCTACTTATAATCTGCCAGCATAGAATGGAGCTTTAGTTCCCCAACATGAGATCTTCTTTGTTAACTTCTCTACAAGCACTTTGCAATCCTTGATTTGTAGCTTTGATGATATTAATGGCACTCCAAGATATGTGACAGGCAGCTTTCCAATAGGTATACCGACTAGACCTGCCATGATTCTTGCATTGTCTTCATCCACACCAGCAAAAAAAATAGCACTTTTGTTTAGGTTGGGAGCTAGTCCAGATAATTGCTCAAACTCCTCCAAAGCAGACTTGATAACTCTGATGGTACTTGGCTTAGCTTGAGCCAAGAGAAAAAGGTCATCTGCAAAGCTAAAATGGTGTAATTGAAGCTCTTTGCATTTAGGGTGGTATGCAAAGTCCACGTTCAATGCATAACTATTCATAATTCCAAAGAACGTTTTCATTACTGGGAGGAATAGGTAAGGAGATATGGGGTCTCCTTGCCTTAGACCCTTTGAACTACTGAAAAAACCATCCACATTACCATTTAGGCTGATAGAGAATTTAGCAGTGCATACACATTGCATAATCCAATCCACAAATTTAGGAGGGGATAGCATAACTTCCATCATTGTCCTTAGGAAATCCTACCCTACTGAGTCATAAGCTTTTTGGAGATCCACCTTCATTACACATCTAGGAGCACCCCTTCCTTATGGTAATTCTTAACGAATTTTTGCATGAGGAGTATATTATCAGCAATAGCTCTCTTAGCCACAAATGCAGACTGATTTTTGCTAATCAAATGTGGCAGGACTTGTTTAATTCTTGCACAAAGTATCTTTGAAACACATTTGTAAATAATATTGCAGCATGCAATTGGCCTGAAATCCTTCATAGTACTTGGACAAGGTGTTTTAGGTATCAATGATAGAGTTGTACTATTGAAAAACTTGATGCCTTTGCTGGAATTTAACATCTCCATCACAACAACACTAACATCTTTGCCTACCACACTTCAGTTTTGTTGATAAAACTCAGTTATATAGCCATATGGGCCAGGGGCTCTACTAGGTTTAAAAGAGAAAATAGCTTCTTTTACCTATTGCTCACTAACAGGTTCTATAAGCATAGCCTGCTCTTCATCTATCAGTTGTTTATGTAACATTTGTTGTAGCCTTTCTCATAGTAGTTGCATACTTGGCATAGGGCTTCCTAGGAAATCAGAGAAATGTTTAATGGCCTGTTGATGGACCTCCTTTCCACCTTGGATTAATGTTCCATCCTCTGTATGAATAGCAAGAATTATGTTATGAGCCCTGTGTATTTGCATTTTTCTGTAGAAGTACACAATGTTACTATCCCCTAAGCTTAAATCTTTGACTCTTGCTTTTTGCTGATAAAAAGCCTCCTCATCTTAGATCCTTTCATAATATTTACTTTGTGCTTCCTTCATTGCTTGCACCATATCTGTCCTTGCATGATTTAAAACCTGGGTTTGCAGATCCTATAAATCTTTGACTGCCTCAGCAGCTCTAGCAGATATATTACTATATGCCTCCTTATTCAATTTTCTCAGGACAGGCTTCAATTTCTACAATTTTGACTTTAGTTGATGGCAAGCATCCCCAGTTGTTCTTTCATTCCAGACATTGCCCAGAGATTGCTTGAAACTTCTATGTCTCATCCAGTAGTTAAAAAATTTGAATGGTCTTTTCCCAACATAGTTCTCTATTAACAAGCAATGCATGATCTGATAATGCAGGCTCTACAGCTTCTACCTATGTATTTGGATAAAGTCTCATCCATTCCTCATTTTGAAAGGCTCTATATAATCTACACATAATGAGATTTTCCTCTCTATTATTGCACCAAGTATAGTATACTCCCACTGTAGGCACATCCTCTAATTGATTAGCATACAAACAATTATTAAAGTCACAGCTATCCCTGGTGTTTAAGCCATTCCCTCCACTTTTCTCACTCTCAGATCTGACAACATTGAAATCCTCACTGATAATCCAAGGTTGTTGCCCAATAGAGTTTGCATCATGTGTTATTTGATGCCATAGAGTCCTTCTTTTTTCACCTTTATTGTTTGCATATACAAAAGTTAGGTAAAAACTCCTTTCAGCTGTTATCACCTTCCCTGTAATGTGCTGACTTGATTTAGTGAGTACTTTAATCTTCACATTCTTGCTATTCCAGCCCATCCAAATTCTTGAAACACCTTTTTGGTTTAGACACCATTCAAATTCCCAGTGCTTGCTCCACTTCTTGACAATTTTTTGGATGTCTCCTTCCTTTACTCTTGTTTCTAGTAGACCTACTATTTCAGGTTTCCTATTTTTCACCATTTTCTTGATTTCAGCCTGCCTTACAGGGTTATTAAACCCTCTTATATTCCAACTAGTGATCACAATCATTTGAGTCTGTGATGTTGCCCTTTACTACTATTCCTTCCATCCAACTTTTTACTGGTTGTACTCTGCCCATGACTATCACACCCACTTGATTTTGTATCTTGCTCCTGTAAGAATATATTCTCATTTTCTAGGTTCTGTAAGATAGAGAAGGTATTTTCTAGTCTGGGCTCCTGTACTTGCACCTTATTATGTACCTTTGGGCTTATATCCCTTATTTCCATTATTGTCTCCTGCTCCACTTCTTTTTGTGTCTAGTTCTTTGGTTTCCACACTTTCTGAGGTTGAGGTTTGTAATAACATTTCTCACTTTGTTGGCCATATACACTACAGTATTTACATTTGATAGGTATCCACTCAGATTCCACTTTTTGTACTATTACTTCTTCCCCATGACCTTTTATAAGAATAGATTCAAGAAGTTTGTTATTAATATCCACTTCCACCCATCCTTTCCTTGGCTGCTGTGATATTGTCCATAGACAAAGGTTTTTCAATAGTACTAACCATCATATTAAGCATTTTAGAAGACCAAAATATCAATGGTAGGTTTGGTAATTTGATCCATATAGGCACCAATTTCAAGTCTTCTTGTGCAAAGACATAAGAACCAGACCATGGTTTTACAATGAGTGGTTTACTGTCAAAAAACCATGGTCCCTGCTCCAAGGCAATTTTCTTTGCATTTTTCGAATCAAAGTTAACCAGAAACATACCTGGTTGTAGAAGGCTCAGAGAAAATGATCCAATATGCTACCACTTCCTTGCCAAGAATCCTCTTATGATATACAATGGTGGTTTCGCACCCAATACATACAGCATCACATAATTCTTCTGTTTATTCATTTCTTCTTCAATATCTTCAGCATTATAAACCACTCCCTTCTGTCCATCAATTTCCTATGGTTGGATGTATTCCAGTTTCTGTTCTTGAGAGAATTCACGATTAGTTTTAGCGATTGATGCGTATGACCGCACCAAATTCTTGGCCTGCACTTTGATCTCCCATTTACTTTGACCAGATGGTAATGGGGGGAATTGGCTTTCACTTCCCTCTAATATTTCAAAGAGTCGTTGTACTCTTATTGTGCCTAGATCCTTTTGCCTTGTCAATTTGTTTTCATTTAAAATAGGTGATGTGGCAATTACCTCCACCTCAGTCTCACGTGGACATGATCTGTCATTTGGCCCTTCATGCATTTGCTTTACACACGCCCTAAAATAGATGTCTTCTTGTTTAGCATTCAATGTACCAGATTTGGGAACTCAATCAATGTCTTGCCCTATCTTTGCATTGAATGTCTTCTTTAACTCTAGATTTTCTTGTCGTAACGCCTCCATTTGCAACTGTAATTGCTTTATTAAATTCTTTAAATTTTGGTCATCATCTGAAGCAATGCTTGAATCATCGAATTTTCCCGGTTGCAAGTCTGCAACATCCATTTGATTTTTGCTTCCCAGAATCACCCTAATTTCTCCAGTCTTGGATCTTCACATTTCCTCATTACTTTGTGCGTGGGTTTTCTGCCATTCTTGTCCCACAAATTCTATAGCAAGTATATCTTTGACTTGCCCGCGTAGTCGTGAAGATCTCCGCGATGTTGTTTCTGCCAGGGTTTTCTTCATTTTTGCTACTTGACGAATCTGGTTTTTAGAGAGAAGTTGGAGTTTTTCTCACTAAAACCGTTTAGTCCGTATTACTATTCAACACAACACAATTTATCTTTAAAGGTAGGAAGAAATGAAAACAAAAATAACACAAAGATGTAAATATAATCATTTATCATTATCTCAAATTTTCTTAATGTTGATTCAAAGTCCCTGCATCCCAGAATTATTGTTACCATTTGACAGGTACAAATCTTAAGAAAGTAGTCAAATAACCTTTGTTTTTCTTCCTTTCTGGTTGCGCCGCCCTCTATCTCTTTTGTTTATCACTCAACCAACTCATCTCTTACGTGCAGTGGCACTACTCCATGTGGCAGTGCGTTGGGTACCGTGCCCTAGAAACACTTGTTGTTTTCTAGTGTTGGACGTGCATCTGTGTATTGACAGAGGCAGAGGGCACGTGTCTCTGCGAATGGTTATGCTTATCCTATTCGAAATATTTTTAGAAAAAAATTACTGCTTTGTTCTTTATTTTAGTATACTTGTTTAGTTCTTTTAGCTGTTTATTTCTGTACTGTGTTCTTTATTTTATCGCTTTTAGTTATAGGCTATTAGTTTTAAGGTGTTTCCTATCGGATGGGATGTTATCCATGTGTCGTTTTTGTTTCTTTTACTGTTAGTTTATTGTGATACTCACAGAATGGGGTTGACATCCGTATATGTGTTTGTCATTATCGTTACCTTTATAGGTAGCTTGTACTTTGACTGTTCTATAGTCCTTTCCAGATATACATATTTCTGTCATTGTCCAAAAAGAAAAAAAAAACTCATCTCTTCTAGCCTCACATTAAATTTCTATACTATATATATATATATATATATATATATATATATAATTCTCGAACTTATAATTTTGATTTGCTTTGATATCCATCATCATCAAACTCTACTACATGTACCACTTTAACGTCAAGTGGATAATTTTGCAAAATTCTTGTGGCAATTAATCACTTTGTACTCTGTTGAAGTTGATTGGATTTTGCGGCAATAGTAAAGATCTTTTATGAAGAAAAGGAGAAATTATTATGTGTGAAATGATCGGGGAAAGGCAAAGTTTGGGCCACTGTTATCGTTTCCTCACATTTTTTGCTTTGTATTAAGGCTTGTTGTTTATATTCCAGTGGGTAGAGGCTCGTGTGATGGCTCACATGCTCTCTCATGATAATCAGTGACAGTAAAGTAGGGTATGGTACTTCGAATATATGAAAGAGGGAGAACGGCTTGGAGAAAATCTTGTCCCCCCAAATATGAAGAAGGAACAAATTTGGCTGCTATTCCGGTTAGAGGAATCTTCCTCCTACTCCTTATATAGCGACAATCAATCGTCTTTAAATATTTCTAGTGGCTTTTATCGGCTAAAAAAGTGCTGCTAATAATTGTTCCTAAAAGCGTTAGAAGAAAAGCCACTAGAAACATTTAGAGACTATTAGTTGTTACTATACACGGGATTGGAGGAAGATTCCTACAACCCGGATAGGAGCCAAAGTTTGTTCTACAAAGAATGGGTTAGGTAACGATCTTCAAAAAAGATAATCAAGAGGCAGGTGAGTCACGTGACATGCAATATAGCAGGGATAAGTTGTACATGGTTTAAAGGATGTGCCCTTCATCTTTTATCTCAGCATGGTTCATATGGGGTCGGACCATTGAGGCATTCCTTGATCCAAACCACCTAATTAACCACTTGTCCCACTAGGTCTTGAGAATTCTCGCCACCAAGTGACAAAGAATGACCTCGTGCCTTGCCGGTACGAGGCCTCGCCCTAGATTCCTTCGCAGTGGATATGTTGAGCAATTGACCTTGGAGACCACCCTTTGAACCTTAAAAGATTAAAATCTAGAATCATATTACACTACAGGAAAAAAAAAAGGACTTTACCCATGGGATTTCCCGTAAGTAAAGACCCTTTTTCCGTCTCTAAAGACTTTCATCGATGAAAATTTCATTGCTAAAAGTCTGTTGAAAATAAATACCGCCGCTAAAAGATTACTGAGCAACTGGGGTGTCGGTAATTGCATTAGACTATTACGTTGAAACTTATTACCTTTATTGATGGACTATTTCATCGATAAAATTTTCGGAATTTTCCTAATTTTTTATTATTTTTGCAAAAAAAAGGAAAAGAAAAACATCCAGCTATGAATTTCTGTCACTAAAAGTCTGTCACTATATTTGGATGATTTTCAGCGAGAAATTGTGTCGCTAAACGTCCATAGCAAATTTACAATTAGTGATGAAACTATGTCGCTAGAAGTCTGTTAGTTAAGTAAGAGGATTTTTAGCGATGGATTTTCGTTGCTAAAACTCCGTCGCAAAAAGCTTTTATTATGCTTGAACTATTCTTATTGACAGAACTCCGTTGGTAAAAGTAATAAAGTGTTTTTTTTTCTATTATCTTTTAGAAATTTCTTATTTCTTGTAATTCAGTTCACGCCATAATTTCAGTCGACAAATCCATCAAGATTTAATCGAAATCAATCCATCTACAGCTTCGATCAATCAATAATCCATCTACACCTTAAATACGGGTCACACCATCAACGTTTTTCCAACAGAAGGGGAGGAATGCATAACAAATACAAATTCATCAAAGGGGATCGAGAAGGGAGGGGTGAAAAATGCAAGAGCAACAGGGGTAACAAATGTACGAGCTCAGCATATCCAGTAGTCATCGACCAAAGTAACATCCTGCTGATCGTCGTCTCCTTTTTCACCATCCGCTTCATCAATGGGGAGCTGCATTGAGATCCGATTGGGAAGCAATACTTCCTTACATTAAAAGAATGTGCATGATACCATAGTTAATAATTGTACATAGACATTCAGCCAATCAAAAATCGACTTGTCGTTGCTCTTTGATATGTTTCAAATAAATGTGAACATATTTGTACTTTATGTTCATACATCAGTTGCCATGGCTCCTACAAGGCGGGCAACCGTACCAATATCAAACTCTTCCTGGAGGTTTGGATCTCTATGTGTGTGCAGTAGAGGAGGAGGCTAATTCCATCACGGCACGTGTATGCAAGTTGGTGTCGCGTATACGCCCTTTCTTCTTGTTCACAACCTCAGACGTATTACATCATAACTTATTGCCTCTTCACACGTAATCGAGGATCCTGATGCCTGACCGAAAAGATGTTGAGACGACATCACTGCTGAAAACTCGGCCTATGAAACAATCAAAAGACAATGTAAGAAAATTAATGCACGATCAACTAATTAGCAATAAACATATCCAAAATTTCAAAGGCAAACTTTTATATGGAATTCTTGTGAACATTCTTTGAGACCTCTGAAACAGGCTCGCTTACAAGATGTGCTTGATCTTTAGGGATACTCTTCTTGTGAGTCTTGTAGTATGACAGTGCAATCACATCGTGATTCAATTTAGGTGTCTAGTCGCAGCCTCATATCTAACAACATCATGTAGTGCAAACCAGGCCTCCCGTGTGAGTATGATCTTGGTAAAATATGTTTTCACTCCTACTCTTACTTTTTAGCTCCCAATCTTCATCAGCTATCCATTTGTCAACAGTCTGCAAGCACACTCTAGATGCGATCCAATGAAGGTTAAAATGTTTTCAATCCTCGATTGGTGCACCTTTCGAAAGTTTTTCCTTAGCTTGTTCATGTGCATCGTAAGGCCACCAATGATAACCTTTTTCCTATATGGGCAAAGAAGCCTCTCTCCCCATAGCCTGCTACTTGGTGATGAAAACTAAAAGTCCTCCTGCCATTACAGAAATAAAATAAAAAAAAAACTAGTTAATCAACTCTATAACATATTTTACAAACACAGGCTTTTAAAGTTATCACACAAGAATTTCCTGCCAGGCCGAATCTCTCTTTTTGCTATCCCATTCCTTTCAATACACATAACGATAAAAAAAATTGACCCTTAAATATAACGCCAACATTAATAGATGCCGCACGTTCAATGAAACTGACAATAAAAAAATCATAAGAAGATGAATACTTACATGCCCTCAGAAGTAATAGTAGCTTACTATTTTATCTCAAGGTTTAGAATCACGCCACATGTGGTTCCACGGCCTTGATACAAAACAAAGTATAAATCATCTAAAATATAATGTCAAAATTAATAAGTGCAAGATAATAATGATTATACCTGATGAAGAAGCCACTGATGAAGATTCCAGCTGGGGCTGGTGGATGCTAATACTCAGTGCATCGTCACAACCTGGACCGCTGACCTCAGTAAGTGGTGCGGATGCATCTCGAACTCAACAGTGACTGTTAGTCCATTTATGCATAACTGAGAGTAGAAATTATATGACAACATTAATTTATCACGTAGATTCTCTATAATTATGGAGGAACAAATAAGTTAATATGTAATAGTAATCAAATACAAGACAATGGGAAAGGGATATGCACTATTAAGTCAATATTTCAAGTCACGTAGTACAAAATAGACATCAATTGTCTCCGCTAGAAGACAAGCCAATATCTTAACCATCATCGTCAACTCCATCTTGTGGTTCATTCTCTTCATCTTGAAATTTATCATCTTCATTTTAAGAGTCATCATCTTCATCTTCAACACTTTCTGCATCTTCATCACTTTATGATTCCCTAGCTTTTATCAGCCACAAGTTGTAACTAACTCGTTGTCAATGAACTTTACAAAATAAAAGTGAACCTTCGCTTGCCTATAGGCAATACTCTGATTCCTACACCAAATTTAGAGAGCACCCTTGCTCAGGATCTCTTCTAAAGCTCTGGACACCCCTTTCCTACCAAATTCTATCTCAAATACTTAAGATTGTTAACATTTATCTAAAAAGTATTAGGGATTCAAATTTGTCTCTGGATCTAGAGATCTTTATGTAATATTTTTGGCTATTAGATGTTGATTTTGGCTTTGTGGTTCTTTGTTACCATCAATCGTGATATTTCTTATCGGAGTTGATACTTTGTCATTAGATGCATCAAAGTAGGTTTAGTCAATCATTATTGTTAATGAACCCTTTTCTTTTGGTACATGGTTTACTCATTTACAGATTTAAGGTATAGAGTATAAGGTATAAGTTTTAGGATTTAAGGCTCATGTTAAGGGTTTAGAGTATAGGGTGTATTATAATAGTCTTTTGCGACGAATTTTTAGCAACAAACAATTCTTTCACTAAGGACTATTACATCAAAAATTAAAACCAGCAGTTTGGATTAAAACCTACAGCATGGACAAAATTCTAAGTTAATGAACACCTCGTAAACCCCAAATCCTAAATCTTAAACTAGCAAAAAGCATTTGCCAAACTTTCTGCCAAAAGAATTTTGGAAACAAGGGAAAAAGATGAAAAGCACTCTACCCAATGGAAAATATCCATCGCCAAAAGTAAGTAGGTAAAAATGTGTTGCTAAATTTTTTAGCTATGGAATAATGCGTTTGAAAGACTTTTACTGACATAATTTTTTCATTGGGCCACATCCGTCGGTAAAGGGCACCTTTCAAGACGAATATTGTTATGCAGGTAAAAGTCTGTCGGTAAAAGTGCTCTATTCTTATAGCATATGCAATTCCATTTGTGCTTGGTTACTAAAATTGTCAGTTTTGAGATTTACACCGTGAACTTACGATTGGATTTAAAGATCTTACTCAAGCTAATAAAATTACTACGAATATCTATGCAATTAATGTATTCATACCCAGCTAATAGCATATGTAGTGACTCTGAGAGTCACTACCAGATTATGGTCACAAAAGGAAAAGATAGAAGAAGAAGTTAAATGGAGGAGAAGAAGAAGAAATAAGATTATATTTCATCAATTTTCATGCCATTATGCGGTCTCTCACTTCTCTCTCTCTCTCTCTCTCTCTCTCTCTCTCTCTCTCCCTCTCCCTCCTAACAACTTAACAAACTAACAGATTTCAAAGGAGGATACGGTTCACGAGGGAGGGAACACGTGTCTTCAAACTACTACTACAATTTATTAATCCTGATCTTAACTAACAAGCCAATTATAAAATGACACGTCATTTTATTTTAACACCTAGGCTGCCAATTAGACCTCTGCCCATGACGTGGCATTTTTTTGCGGGCATGAAAACAACGGGCAGGAGTGAATCTATGAATGCCATGTTCGATAGTTATGTGGGTACAGCTACCAATTTGAAGAGTTTCGTCACATCCGCACAAAAAGCGGTTGCGTCGTTATTCGTGAAAGAAAGGGCTGCACACTTTGCAACCACGTACAAGCAAAGGAGAAGGTTGCTTGAGACCCCGCTGGAGCTGAACGGTGCCAGAGTCTAAACGAAGGAGATCTTCCTGCTATACCAAGTAGAGCTCCAAAAATCAGGCCGATACAGTATAAACAAGGAGGCAGAAAAGTCGTCGCGTGAGTACAAGGTTTATTTGCTCGTGAATGACCTCGTCCCTGAGAAGCTGCGCAGAATTTATACGGTGAGCCACGACACATTGACAAACTCGGTGACATGTGTTTGTAAGAAGTTTGAGTTCCATGGCATCCTTTGTAGACACATTCTGCGATTTTTCACACAGAAGAATATCAGGACAATCCCCGATAAATACCTCCTGTCGCGGTGGACAAAAGATGCAAACAGGTTGCACAGTACCATTTCCTTTTCGAAGCACCCGTATACTGACTTTGAAGAATCATAGACGTTGCGGTATAATCATATGGTGATGATGTTCACCCATTTGTCCGTAAAGGGTGCTGCTTCAATGGTCGAATATAAACATCTCCTCGAGGTAGCTCAGCAGCAAGAGCCCATCGTCGACCAGTTAGAAGCAGCTTCAGTCAGCAATGCGGTTGATACCGAGCCTACGACGGGATCAGAAGATGATGAGCCGGGGGAGGAAGACGACAATGATATCCGGCCTTTGGATCCAATTATATCACAAACGAAAGGCCGCAAGAGATCTACGCGGATGAAGAGCTCTATTGAAACAGCAACTCAACCTAAAAAGCCGAGAAGGTGTGCATTGTGCAACAAAATGACCGACCACGACAAGCGGAACCATTACAAGGCACTGGGGATAAGTCCAGGGGGTTTACAAGCTGGGGAAGAAGATGAAGACGAACAAGCTGCAGTGGACCTATAATTTTTTTTAAGCCATGAACTATGCTTGACATTTGTAATAATTTTTTGTAATTTTTTTCTAATAATCTTTTGACCGAATACTATTATATAATTTCTAATGGACCTATGAGAGCCATCAACTCTAAAAGTTTATGTTGTTTTTGTTTTTAGCCCCGGACGCCTCTGTAGGGTCTTAAAATTCCTACGTTTTTAAAAAATTTTACCTTCTTTTATGTCCGCTATACAATGTAGCGGACGTCTCTAGAGACTCCTAATTAATTATGTCCGCTATACAATGTAGCGCACGTCTTTGCAGAGTCCTAATTTGTTGTTCTTTTATGTCTGCTATACAATGCAGCGGACGGTCCGCAGAAAAAGACTTTTGGTCTTCTTTTTGTCCGCCACACAATGTAGCGGATGACTCTATCCTGTTATAAATTAATCAGAGGCCAATCATCTTATCACTCCGTCCGTTTCTCTATCTGTCTCGCACATCTCACCCAGCCGCTACCCCATATACGGCGACCCACATCTCCGGTGACGCACTTCTCCGGCAACACCACCGTCCTCCCCTCCAGCAATATTCCCGCGTGATGGCTTCTAATTCGTCGAGCAGCAACAAATTTGTAGGCAACATGCACCTTGCAGGCAGACACTTCTTCAAAGTCATGATGCCTGGCTTTGATACAGAACTTGTAGGCCATCCCGCTTTCTCTATGTTACTTTTGGTGTTAAAAGTTTGATCTTTGGTTAAAAACTTACCTATTTTTTTTTTGTATTGTGAATATGTTAGGACATATCGGTAGCCTTTTCCGATTGGCTTACCACAATTTATTTTGATTCAACTTTAACCAGCCGCAAAGGGTCATGGCATGTTAGAATCAAGATGAAGCGCGGCCAAGGTCAAATTTGTTTCGCAGAGGGTTGGAACGAATTCGTGCAGCAGCATGACCTCCAACTCGGGGACTTTGTAGTGTTTGAACACACGGGGAAATGGAATTTTCAAGTGATGGTGTTTGATCGGAGCACTTGTGAAAAAACTACTTTCCCCCAATGTTAAACCCTAAATTATGTATTGAATAATTTTATGTAATGTTAATTATTGTTCCGAATTTTAGGTTCTTAATTGTGCCGTTTGAGATTCCGTCGATACTGAGATTGTCGATTCTTGATTTGAGATTGTTAATTTCGTCGCGAAAACAAATCTCCCACTATTTTGAGATTGTTGATTTCGTCGCTAAAACAAGTCTTCGGTCGCCAATTGATTAAAACAGAATTTTTGTCGTCCACTACAATGTCTACAAATTCCTAACACTTGGAATAGATATCACTCTTCATTTGTGGTTCTCTCCACATCCACTACATTATAGCGCGGACGGTCCTGTAGAAAGGCCAACTATCCAACACTTAGTTTTTTTTTTTTTGTGCTCTCCACGTCCGCTACACTATGTAGCGGACAGTGCCGCAGAAAGCCAACTATAACTATCAGCACTTAGTTTTTTTTGGCTCTTCACGTCCGCTACACTATAGCGCGAATGGTCCCGCAGAAAGGCCAATACTTAGTTTTTTTTTGTCCGCTATACTATGTAGCGAACGGTGCCGCAGAAAGACAACTTTCCAACACTTAGTTTTTTTTGCTCTCTCCACATCCGCTAGATAGTGTAGCGGACAGTCCCGCAGAAACACAACTTTCCAACACTTAGTTTTTTTTGGTACCCTCCTCGTCCGCTATACTATGTAGCGGACGGTGCCGAAAAAGCCAACTTTAACTATCAACACTTAGTTTTTTTTTTGTTCTCTCCACGTCCGTTACACTATGGTGCGGACGGTCCCGCAAGTTTTTTTTGGTACTCTCCACGTCCGCTACACTATGTAGCGGACGGTGCCGCAGAAAGCCTATACTATCAACACTTAGTTTTTTTTGGCTCTCCTCGTCCGCTACACTATAGCGCGGACGGTCCCGCAAAAAGGCCAACACTTAGTTTTATTTTGTTCTCGCAACGTCCATTACATAGTGTAACGGACAGTCCCGCAGAAAGAAAACTTCCCAACACTTAGTTTTTTTTTGGTACTCTACTCGTCCGCTATACTATGTAGCGGACGATACCGCAGAAAGACGACTTTCTAACACTTAGTTTTTTTTTCTCTCTCCACGTCCGCTAGATAATGTAGCGGACATCCGCTAGATAGTGTAACGGACAGTCCCACAGAAACACAACTTTCCAACACTTAGTTTTTTTTGGCCCTACAGAAAGACCGATATCCAACACTTTGTTTCCTAGCATTCAAAGCAAATCACAGATCAGTCAATTAGCCAAAATGCACTATCTCTGACCACATCACAAATCAAACACCTCTGACCACAAATCAAACACTCAACTGAATTCAACACAACGATATCGATCAATAAAAATCAATCGCATTCAATATATGTTTATTTAAAAAGTGAATATAATGTTACGATGTCAATTGGGACCCTCATCCCCTGCGGCTGTTTGTTGTTCCTTACACGGATTTACAATAAGCCTAATAGCTCTAAGCCGGCCATTCATAATTTGCCAAGCCATCCTATACCTAAAGCCTTGTATGCATTCTTGGCTCCAGACGGTCTTTTTGAGGCTCTCAGATCGACAAATGTAATCCATGTACATGCAGAGAAAGATGCCGTAGTCCGAGGAATTATGTTGCTTGGGCCTACGCCTCTTCAATCGGAAAATGAGGTCCGGCCTGCGTTGTACCTTTTCCTGACGCCTACCATTGACCAAGCCAGCAAATAGATTCTGCGATAAACATAATAAGCATTAAACATTAAACATAGCAAACAAAATAAGATTAATCGGTCGGCTTTAGAATATGCAAGTTACAATAAGAAGTAAACAGGATCTCACCATGGCATCTAACTGGCCTATGCCTTGGTACATGTCAATCATAGGCATCACGTCGGTGTCATCGTAGAGACTGTCGAGGAGTGATACCGTCCTCTCTACTGGTTCGTAGCAAACCAAGTACCAGTGGGCATTCCCTAAAAATAGGATTAGAAACACGTCGGCAACACTTGCACTCGCTGGACTATCCCGCCTAAGATAGGCTTGTAGGTTAGCGGACGGTCTCCACTGGACCAGGCCTCTCCCCTTCCTTGATTTGCACCAGTCGTTCCACTCTTAGATTAGGATCTGATGAAAAAAAGCATCCAAGATAAAAACGCGGGACCGATGTTTGGATGCTCCAGACCTCTTTGCCTCAGAATTTGTGCGTAGTGCGAGATGACACCACTATCTAACCAAGCTCCCAGCGCCAGCAAGGCCAATTCTGTCCATGAGGCATGTAATCCAAGCCCCCCAGGTGATCCACGTCATAGTTCTGTCCGTCTTGGGGGGCCTGCTAAAATAACAGCCTCAGATTAGCTCGCGTTTATGAGGCTTTAGGGGCCTGGCTGGATGCCCTTTTGGATATTGCCCTCGGGGGTCAACCGGCAAATCTTGCCTCCACCGGGGGGCAAGAGCAAGGGATATTGGCCTCCAATTCTTGGTTCGGCCTGATATTGCTCTCCGGCCATTTCTTCTGCCGGCTGATATTGCCCCCCGGGGAGGTCAAACGAGGGATATTGGCCTCCGGGGGCCCCAACTGGTCCCACCCACGGGACAATGGGCAGTGCCTCGGAGAAAGGCCAGTCTTGCGTGACTTGACTCTGATAGAGGGGTTGGGGTTCCGAGAACAAATTGAAGGAGGGGCCGCTGTAATCGTCCCACGACCACCAACTCCCTGGCTCACCCCTGAAGCCTGTCCGGAGGGATCATCGTATCCCTGGCTGACGCCCGTATAACCGATATCCCGACTGACGACCGAAGACTGTCCCGATGCTTGGCACAAAAAATTTCCACAGCCTAAAGCCAATGCAGCAGCTTGTTGGCGAAGATCCTCGCCCATTGCGCTCACCAGATCCTTCCGCTCACTCAACTTCTAGAATAATGCCAGCGAGGCATTAACCTACATCCAAAGAGATAAAAAAATAAGTAACTTCAATCAGACATTTATATTCATCAAATTCAAGACAAGTCAGACTTGTTGGGCAACTTACGAGATTGTATGCCATACGCTCATCGATCTGACCCCTAGGCGCATACCTCTCCCCACGTTCAAAGTTTACTGGGGCTACTCTCCTCCGCGTGATGCGGTAGTACCACTCATTGTACTGTTCGATGCTGATAATGGGGTCAGGCTCCGAGACGATGGCCGCCAGTGTGTCCTGCCAAGAACTCCAAAGCTGTATTTTGGCCGCGCACAATTCATGCGCATTGGCCTTGCCAAATCGTCTGACATTGGGTGGGTTCCTGTTAACCTTCATATCTGGGGCATCGACTGGCAAACCCTGCTCCAACTCAAAATGGCACATTGCTCGGTCTGGCAGCTGCCACTCTGCGACCTCAAAGTGGATCAGGGGTGTGCGCTGCAACCCGGAGAGCGTGAAGACGAACGACTCTCCCACCCGTCGCGCCAAACGTATGTACGGTGCCCAACGCATTTGGCCCGGAGATAGACGGTCAAACTCCCCTCGATAGTACGTAATGTTGTGATGGGGATCGACTCTCCTCTAGTAATGGGTAACCCTCCGGCTGTACTCCCAAGCACACAACCGAGGCCACACTTTATCGGTTCCATCCCTACGCGTTGGTGCACCGGGAGCAAGGTGTTCATAAGACCACACCTGAGAACATCCATAAATTATATTTATATCGTCGATTCAGCAAAAAAAAATAAAAATAACGAAGAAAGGATTTATATGATATACCTGCAATAGCGAGAGACATGCACATATGGCTTTGGCGTCGGGCCTCGTTGCCTTGTGCAATGCTCGGTACAGATACGAAAGAACCGCTGCACCCCAGGCATAATCCCTAACCTCTGACAGGTTACCCAACAACGGTAAATATTTCACGCTGACCGTGTTCTTCGACGTCGTTGGGAATAAAATTGCCCCCATCACCCACAAGAGGAAGGCCTTTGTGTACAGCACAAGCTCACGGCCCGTATAGTTTTTCTGCAAAACCCTGTAGGTATCTACCAACCACTTCAACTTTATACCGCCAGTGCTAAATTGATCCTGGGGTATCGAAGTGAAGAAGTCCCTAGTGGTTCTCTTATTCGTTGCTTCTGACGGAGGAGTAATTACCGGCCGCCCCATCACCGGCAACCCTAAGATGAACCCTACATCTTCTAGGGTAATTGTCATCTCTCCGAGCGGGAAGTGAAACGTGTTCGTTTCACTTCTCCACCTCTCAACAAGGGCACCTATCAAGGCCCGGTCAAGCTGTTGAAAGATCTGCCCATGCGTGAAAATCCCAAACCCAATTCCACGCAGTATCTTTTTCTGGGACTTGTTCAAATTCCATGATGTGAACTCGTGAGATACTTCTACAGTGGTGAGAAGTTCTCTTTCCTATGAATTAATAAATACAATTTAAGCAAAACAAACGGTATACAACGTTCGTAAGAATAAGAAAGTTTGATAAATAATGTATCTTACTCCACCATCCCATATGAGCGTACTGATATGGTTGGCTTGGTCATATAACACGGATGGATCTTCTGGTCCAGGGTTAAATTCCATTTTTTACAACTGAAATTAGGGAAAAACCTTCTCAGTTTGGATTTTACGGTTTGGATTTTGACAATCACTTGCAAAAATACGACGCTAGCACATGAACTTATACATGTATATATAATAGATATATATACATATACGGAATCGGATTTTGCTAATGCTAGCACATGAACTTATACATACATATATAAATCCTCATCATCACTAGCACATGCTCAATGCATAATCAAAACCACGCATAAAACGCAATATTCATCACAACTATGGATTACGAACATGTAAAGGATTGATTTTGTGAACTTACGTGATCTATTAGGGTATTAAAGTTGCTCTTAAGAAGAAATTGCGCAGATCTGCTTGCCAACGCCGCTGGGAATATTTATGAGTAAGAAGAATGGAGAAGAGTGTCGTAGTTAGGGTGTTTTTGTATATATATTATTCGTCCGCTATATTATACAGCGGACAATATGTTGGCCCCCACTGTGTACTTCCAACTGTTGACGTGACAGATAAGGACAAGGACTGACGGGACAGGTACTGACATGTGTCAGCCTAGAGGTCGTCCGCCACACAGTGTCACGGACGACTTTTTGTGAGGGCCCCTCACTAGTCCGCTACACAGTATCGCAGACGGCGTGGAGGGGCAAAAAGGTAAAATAAGCCGTACGCGACACCGTGTCGCGAACTACTGACAATTTTAAAAAAAGGCGCGATCTGGGTCGTCCATCTTTCAGGATGGACGGTCCAGATCGCGCTAGCAAATATCCCATTTTGCTAGCGCTATCAAGGGATCAGCTCCCAATATATATATTTGCATGCCTAATATATTTAGTTAGCCATAAGTTTTGATAATTTTCATAGTTAGGCAATTAAATGCTTTAGTCATATTTTTATGATTAATTGTTATGTGAAATTAACGTAGCAAATCCAGGCTATTTTTGTCCAACATTCTAAAGGCTTTATATAGCTTTGATTTGTATACGTTTGATAAATTGAGTTTACCATTTTTTATTGTTTAAGTTGGTTGTGCCCAGAAGTGAACATTTGCAATTTTGGACTAAGATTTATTAACTTAGTGTTACTGTTCATATTTTTTTAAACTTACTATTCGCGTACTGTTCATACTTCCTAACTATTATAGTTCACGTTATTGGTACTGTTCATATTCTTGACGATTATTGTTCACACATACTATTCACATTCCTAGAAGATTATTGTTCATGTTACTCTTCACATTCCAAAAAAAAACTATTTTGACTTATCAATACACAATTTAGTCAATTTTATTAGCTCTTTTTACTATTATATTTTAGTTAATTATTTAGTCAAGATATTGAGACTTAGCTTTTTTGTTCTCACAACTAATTTTGTTTGCCTTATCCATTCCTATGGCATCTTATGAAGAAACTATACCCTTAAACCCAAAAATTTCGACGGACAAAATTTTAAAAGAATGCAAAGACAAATGAAATATTGGCTTACCCCATTTTAGACTTCATCTAGGCAATAAAAGAAAACAACAGTCAACCTAGGGAGTCGAGTTCTTGGTATACTCCCGAACAAATTTAGTTTCATTGTCATAATAGAATCTTAAGTGCCCTTTCTGATCATCTTTATGATGTCTATCATGCTACAAAAAGTGTTAAGGAACTTTGGAATCTCTTACGATTTGAATATGGTATTGATGATGCCGGTCTAGAACCTTTTAAAGCGTCTACGTTTAACAAGTTTGTTATGGTCGAGGGAAAAGCAATTAGCGATCAAATTCATGAGTTTCAAGACCTTTTAAGGGCCTTTGAGGAGAATGGCTCTAACTTTAGCGAGGATTATGAAGTGTTTTGCCTTATTGACAAATTTCTCCCTCTTGGTGCAACTTTGCTAAAGGAACCTTGACTTTGACCCAACCCTTCAATTCTATAAAGATAGAAGAAAAGCATAGCGAAAGTATCAAATATAAGGAAACAACATCGAACCAAGCTAGTTTGGTGGAAAATAATATAACTCCAAACATATCACACCACCTCAGGCCTAGGGGGAATAACTTTAGAAACAATAATAGGCGGAACACCAAAGGCAACAGTAATTTCCATCACAGAAACTCCAGCCACAGCAACTTCCTAGCCAATGTCTTTCCTCAAAATAGCAACAACCAACCTATAAACCTTCCAAAGCTCGAGATTGCTTTTACAAAAGGGTTAAGGAGTACAAGCCAAATAGTAGAAACCAAAGAGATCAAGTCAACATGTTACTATATGATGAACCTCCTATTAGGTTTGATCTCAATCCCTGTTTAGAGTCATAATTATCAAAGTAATGATTGGTAGTTAGATTCGGTTGCTAATGCACATGTTTGCTTTGATCATGGACTATTTAAAACTTATTAGAACTCAAGTGGAGGAAGCGTAACACTAGGAAATGATATAGCTGTACAAGTGATAGGAATTGGAAGAGTTGATTTAAAGATGACATTCGGAAAGAAGTTAACGCTTAATGAAGGGCAGTATGTTCCTTAAGTCAGAAGAAATTGGATTAGTAATCATCCTTAGTCCAAAAGGATACAAAGTTGTAATGGAGTCGAATAATGCTGTAATAACTAGGAATAATGTATTTGTTGGAAAAGACTATGTTTGTAACGGATTGTTTAAACTAAGCATCTTGATTAATTCAAATGAAATTTCTCCTTTAGTTTTAAATGTTGAATCTAGAGAGAAATGGTATGAAAGGTTAGGACATGTAAACCATGGGAAGGTCAAGAGATTGATAGATTTAAGCTTGATTCCAAAAAGCAAACGTAGATACTAAACGTAAGTGTAAAATTTGAGTAGAAGCAAAGTAACCTCACTAGCAAGTCCATAGAAAAACAAGCCTTTTAGAACTTATACATAGTGATGTATGTGATTCAAACCGAACTCCCACTAGAATAGGTAATAAATATTTTGTGACCTTTGTAGATGATTTTTCGAAACACTGTTACGTTTATCTAATAAAGACTAACGATGAAGTGTTTGGTAACCTTAAGATATATAAGAATGAAGTTGAAAATCAACTAGAAAAGAAAATAAAGGTCCTTAGGTCTGATAGAGGTGGGGAATACACGTGGAATCAAATTAAGAACTTATGTGAAGATAGTGGGATAATACACGAATTAACACCCCCTTATTCACCCCAATCAAATGGTGTAGCTAAGAAGAAAAATTGAACATTGTTAGATATGATTAACACAATGTTGTTAAATTCTGGTGCGCCCGAGAACTTGTGGGGACAAGCGGTCTTGTCATCTTGGTTTATACTAAATAGAGTATTGTTAAGGATCATGACAAGACTCCATATGAGCTCTGGAAAAAGAGATCTCCAAGGCTAGATATCTTAAAAGTGTGGGGGTGTTTAGCTAAGTTAGCCATACCCAAACGGCCAAACCTAAGAGAAAGAAAATAGGGCCAAAAACAATAGATGCCATATTTGTTGGCTATGTTCAAAATAGTAGCGCAAATAGATTTTTGGTTGTTAATTCTGAAATTAGTGAAATCTCAAATAATACTATCATAGAAGCTAGAGATGCTTCATATTTTGAAGATGATTTCCTTTTAAGACTAGGCTATCTAATCAACCCTTTAGCTCTATAATCCAAGTAAGTGATAGGGCACCTCTTAGTAGCACAACCATAGAAGTTGATCTCGAGTCTCCTATTGAACCTAGGAGAAGTAAAGTAGCTAGGATAGAAAAGAACTTTGAAGAAGGTTGTTTCACCTATTTAGTTGAGGCACAACCCAAAACTTATCAAGAGCTATGTCATTCATAGATTTGACTTTTGGAAAGAAGCAATCAATAATGAGTATCGATTAATCATTTAAATTAGTACTTGGGTCTTATCTAATCTACCTCTAGAAGTAAACCCATAGGTTGCAAATGGGTGTTTGAAAGGAAACTAAAACCTAATGGGAGCCCAGAAAAATACAAAGCTAGACTAGTAGCTAAGGGGTTCAAACAAAAACAAGGGATAGATTACTTTAACACATATTTTCCTGTAGCTAGAATAACCATCATTAGAACCCTGTTGGCACTAATATCTATACACAACCTAGTGATATATCAATGTGATGTTAAGACCGTTTTCCTCAATAAAAACTTAGATGAAGAAATCTATATGGAGCAACGTGAACGTTTTAAGGTCAAAGGATAGGAAAATAAGTGTGCAAGTTAGTGAAATCACTATATGGTCTTAAGCAAGCCGTTAAGCAATAGCATGAAAAGTTTGATGAAGTTATCCTAGGTTATGGATTTAGATTAATGATGATAAATGTTTATATTATAAAGTGAATAATAGTGAACACGTCATACGTTGCTTATATGTGAATGATATACTGATCTTTGGGACTAATCTAGATGTTGTTAAGAATGTGAAAACCTATTTATCTAAGAAATTTGATATGAAAGATTTGGGAGAAGCTAGTTTTGGGAATGACGTTAGAAAAAACTCATGAAGGGATCTTATTGACTCAATCTAATGCCATAGAAAATAAGTTGAAGAATATGGATATTATGATACTAATCCAGTACAGACTCCGTATGACTCGAAAATAGCTTTAAAGAAGAACTTGGAAGAACCGGTACTACAATTGAAGTATTCCCAAATCATAGGTTCCTTACTATATTTCACTAATCGATATACCCAAAATCAAAACAAGGAGCATTGGAATGCTTTAGAGAGAGTACTTAAGTATCTTAAAGGGAAATTAGAGTATTCGTTGTGCTATCAGGGGTTCCCAAATGTGGTAGAAAGTATAATGATGCTAATTGGATGACTGATAGTTTAGAGATCAAATCTACTACTGATTATGTTTTTACATAAAGAAGAAGATCTATATCTTGGGGATCTAAGACAAACAATCATCTCTAGAATTACTATAGTGTCTGAGTTATCGCTTCAGATACAGCCTGCAAAGAGGCTGAATGTTTGAGAAATATTTTGCTAGACATACCTTTAGTGAATAAGCCTTTACCAATTTTATCTTTGTACTATGATTACAAAGTTGTTATAGATCTTATTAAACAGTCTCACATAAAAAATAAAAATAAAAAAGATGAACAGGCATATACAAGTAAGGTATAAGTCAGTCAAGAGACTAGTAAATAAAAATGTGATATCTCTTAATTTTGTGAGATCTAAAAAGAATTTGACTGATAACTTAACTAAAATGTTACCCAAGAAGGGTGTACTTGAATCATCGAAGGGGATGGGGCTTGAACCCACAGGGAGTTACTAGCGGGGGCAACCCGAACTTTATGATTGGAGATCTCACGAAGAAGGTCAATGGGTAGGAACAACCTGTAAAGCGTGACTCATAATGATAGCACTACTTTTACAGGAGAATGTCTCCTACCCATCCCTATGGTGATAGTGCTACTTAGTATGATGTTAAGGAGGGGTTTTACCCTGAATGAGCTCGAGGCAGATATTTTCACGAGGTACAATCACACGTACCATTGGAGGACTCACCTAAATGAGAGTGGTCGTGAGTCTATGGGAACTGGGCTGATCCCTAAAAGACTCTCATGAGAATCAAGAATACTGTAACATCCCGGAACTTTCGGAACGTTAACACTCGCTCAATCATTTACATTAAGTTAATAATACCTCAAACTCAACCAAATAATGCCACAAGCTGTTAGAGCAACTAAACCATTAATTATAATCTTAGTAAACAATCGTAGATGAAACATCAATCTAAGTCTTCAAGATTTGAACAATAACACTCACCCACGCAGGGGCTCTAATGATAAATATTAAGATCAAATCTCTTTCTTACACTTGGCTCTAATCCATTCCCAGGAAACTTAATGCTGGTTATCACATGGGGGAAAAGAAGTCAAAGGAGAGTGAGCTCTTGGGAGCAAGATCGATCAAAGATCAAAAACGAAAACGATTCGAACAAGTTTTCGAATAGAGTCAAATGATAAATTTTAAAAGGGTTTTCAAATAAACTCATAGCATTTCGATATAGACATAGGGACAAGTATCAACTCGATCCCTCATTCAATAGTCATTTCAAAGCATTTCAAGCAAAATAAAAAAATTATATGTAACATTGAAAATGAGCAGTACACTATAACAAAGCCACCCCGGCAGTGCTCGATACACTTTACATATGTATATGTACACTAACTAATCTATTTAGGTACCAGTTTAACTTAACCAACAGACCGTCCTTATAACTCCAACAATACACACCATCACTATAACTTCCAGGATTACTGACTCATGTCAATATTTAGAAGAATATAAATACAATTGAAAATGCTTTACCATAATCGAATCAATAGACAGAGGAGAATGAAACCGGAATTCCAAACAATTGCTTTAAGGCTCAAATTAGGGTTTCATGGACAGTTTAAAAATATTTTTATATCAATCATAAAAATTAAAATTCAGTGTAGTTTGTAAAACTGTTATTATAAGCATTTCAAATCAAACCAATGAAATAAGGTTCGGATAGAATTCCTTACTCGATTCAAGCTATGTGAAACTAATCAACCTCGATCCAAAAATCCTTGAATTAACCTAAATTGGCAAATTCATATATTAAAAAATCTACACTACTATACTATAAACCTAATAACAACTACACATACTGTACTCACTCTCAACCCGAAATCACGCAACTCAAAGCGGGTCCTGCACAATGCCAACCTAACCAAAAATCCTATACACTCCTTAATGTGTAACGATACTCTAGAATGCACAACAAATTATGATAAAATACTTTATAGCTTAAAACATTATAAAAAGTCAAAATATGATTTTTCTGAATTTTTGATTATTTTCAAATTAAAATAATTTCCTTAATTGCAAGAAAAACTCATAAATAGCCATAATTGTTTTTAGTTGAAAAGAAAATCCCATAATTTATGTAACAGCTATAAAATACTTATAAAAATTATAAAAATTGAAATCAGTATTTAGAAGGCATTAAAACTATTTTTAAATTCTTCGTCTTGCTAAATCCAATGCGATACGATAATGATAATAAATCAACTCCAAAAATCACCACATTTATACTAGGACTTCTTTATACTATAAAAACATTACTCGAATTTTTTCAGAACTTTTTCATGAGTTTTAACGACTCCAAAATATTTCACAAATATGAAATAACTGACAACATTGAATATACACACGATATCAGAAAATTATGAAAATTTGCTACAAATTCTAATATAGCCAAGGAAATACCTAATAAAAATATATATTCTATTTTTTTTTTATATTTTTGGGTTAAAAGTTAGTAGCCATCCGTTGTAGCTTTTTCCTAAAGAGTAAATGTGTTAGATAATAATCTTATATTAATATTTTTTCAAATTAAATATGAAATATGTTTTATGAAAAAAGGTGACTATGGATGGTTGTGATACACTCACAATTACTATTGTGTTTTATTAGGTTGGAATGTAGTAGATATAAAATGCAAAAATAAGTAAAAAAATGAATGAGAGCTAAAGTAAAAAAAAAAAAAAAGGCACTGCCATATGGATGCTGACATAAAGATAAGTATTAAATTGTTGGCAGTTAAACATTATACCTTTAAATTTAGACTAAATAAATCGATATATTTTACGATACAAAGCCCTGCTGCCACGAAAGGATCGGATGGTTTAACTACTTTGTTCAACTACTCCTTTTTTTCTAAGTAATTTTTTTTTCAAAAGAATGGTAAGTAAGAGCATGATAAGGATATGGACCATCGTTGGCACAAAGTCAACTCACACTTTTTTACATTCTGTAGAAGTTGTGCGAGATGAAGGTACTCGGATGATTATTAGCATTATTTGAATCAGTATGTATATTTGAACAATAGAATATTGGTTCTCATAATCTAGAGAATGTACAAGGTTATAACTTTTCTCTACTATAACTTCATTTTATCACGTGTTAATATTCACGTGCATTGCACGTGTATCCTACTAGTTTACTTAAAATGCTCAAACAAGTATCTTCATATCATCGACTATTTTCCATCGATCCACTCAATCCATATGGGGTGAACCAATATCCACATATAAGTTTACTATCACTAAAAGACTCGTCCTTTTTTCAATCAAAAGTGCAAGCTAACAAGAGGAGTCAAGCATTCAACATAAAAATATTGGCATGTTAGAAAATGTAGAAATATATTCACTAAAACATGCAAAACATTTAGCAAATCACAAATGTTTTTTTTTCTTCTTTTATGATATATTCCGTTTATGCATGTGCCTTAAAACACGATTTTTCATTTTCCTTAAATACAATTTACTACATTTGTGCATGTGGCTCAAAACACAAATTTTCATCTACCTTAAAAACATTTTACTAGATGAGCAATATAGTGCATGAAAGTTGGAACCCAAATATTAGTAAATTTCCCTTTACCATGGCCTCACTATTTTCAAAATTATTAATTTATGTCAATTTCTTATATATGCAACATAAAGAAATTATACATAAGAAACTTGTCTTGACTTGATATAAAAATATCACACAGCTCATACCAATATTTCACTTAATAGAGATAGGAGCTTTTCATGATCCGCTTAGAATGTCTTGTGCATCATCCCACACCATTGTATGCAAAGCAATTATATCCCATAGTCCTCGTACTTTTATGTCACTGACAATAAAGAAAACAAGTTATAGGCAAAACTAGAATATTGAACCGTCTTAAATTTGTTGGAAAAAAATTCAAAAAAAAATGTTAGTGAGCTCACATAAATTATGACTAAGTTAAATTTGCAAGAACAATTACCTCTATAGTTGTGAGTACTAAAAATACATTACCTCAATGCTCTTTTTTGCAACGCGACATTGTTCTTACAATGGGAGCAACAGTCAAGGGTTCAAAAGATCTACCTTGAACACCTTAAAACAAGTATGTTAATGGTAAGTTGCGGTGTGGACTAGGTCGATATCTTTAAGGCAGTTTGCACTCTTACATAATGTTGTAGTTCAATCGGTGCAAACCCACTGCCTCCAAAGTACAACGAGGCAGTTCTTTTTAGTATAACTTATCTAAGTTTGCAACACTTAAAGAAAAGTTGAAGTTCCACCCAATACACTTTTTTTGTCTGAAAAAAATATATTAATTGTTCTCACAATCTCAAGAGAACACGATCATGAAAACATAAGCTTTTACATTTTTATGTTTGTAATAGAACTTGCAATTAAGAAATAAGAATTAAATACTTGTATCAAAGATGCAAAAGGATCAAGTCTTTGAAGACACAAGCTCTAACAGATATTGGCTGGACAAAGAAAGAAGTTGTATCACACAAAACATACCTTCTTGCAAAAACTAAAAGATTGCCTTTACATTTAGGTCTAATTAAGTGACACTATCAATCTGTGTAGCAAGATATTATTGTGACTATTAATAATCTCATAAACTACTTGCAATGGGACCAATAAAAAGCGAGTAAAGCAAAATAACCTTTAATACTTATGAACGTCCTATAATGATCAAGTTATTATAGATTAAAATTTTTTGCATATATATATATATATATATATATATATATATATATATATATATAAGATGCTTTATTAAAATACTCCAACATGTTAAACCACCAAATTTTTATGAAGGGGGGATATGGCAAAATTAGTCTAAAAACTGTTTGTTGTATACATTATGGATTAAGTTTGAAATATCGTATTATACACGTAAATGAGATAAATCAGTAGATAGGTAAAGGGAAGCATACTAACCTTACATGAGTGTCTAGGAAGATGGTAGAGTTGAAGCTTGAGCTGGGCTATGGAGTTGTGTAGACAAAAGAAATGCTTCAGAGCTAGGGATGCTCAAGTCTTTTCATTGTGGAGTCGCAAACCCTCTTTATGGCAGAACCTTGATATATGTTGTTCATTTAATTAAGCCATCACATCAATAGAGAATACCACTCTTGGGATGGAGCTGTGATCTCCGAGGGGTAGACCATGTTGGTAGGGTGCCTAATATTGTCGCTATATAGGGGGTAGGAGAAAAATTCCTCCAACCAAGATAGTAGCCAAAATTTTCCCTTACTAAATGCTCTCTCAATGTGCTGGCTACTTCTGACATGGATTAAAGGCATTCTTGATCCACTTTAAATGGGTTCATACCAACGTGGATGTGTCACAAAGGATGCAGTCCGAGTTAGCTACCAGATGTATAAATTGAGATGTAGTGAGGGTGAAGTAAGGGCAGAGAGCAAGACTCCCCAGACAGGTCGTGAGGAGTGGCAGTGTTGTGGAGACAAGGCTGAGGCGAACAGGGCCGGTAGTCAACAGTCCAAGCTAAGTTCCACGTTAGAGTCCAATGTCACGGTCGATGTTATGTCCAATGTCACAGCCCAATTGTGTTTCTCTCTCTAGAATTCAAGAGCTCTGGATTCTAGAGTGAGAAAGTGCTTTTGTCAAATGAGAGAATTCTATCCAAAATGAGTTTCAAAGTCCATTATTTATAGGCAAAAGTATGCATGTGTCATCAATTGCCACATGTCATCCCCTAAGAATGACGCATCACCAGGGGGTCCAAAAAATACTGGTGCTCTATTGGACTGCCAGATCCCATATTTGCATCGCCTATCCTACACAGCGTCGCTCTACCTATCTGAGAAGATTGACCACACAGTATCGGCATGATCAGAGTAAGCACATTGCCCTAGCCATAGGTCTAAGCCCTTACTAAACCCTATAGTTGGTCGAGATAGAAGACATGCCTTGGTCGCCCGTGGTGTTCAAGAGTGATAGTGCAATGCTGATAGGGCGGGACTTCTGGTACAACTATATGTTGGAGTGTTCAGAGCGGACTGAGATGATGTGGTCATTAGGATTACTACCGGTGATAGGTATTATTGCGAAGCGACTAGAGCTATTCAGGGATACAGTGGGTATGACACTACTACTGGCAAGGTGAAGCACCTAGTCACATACTTTTGTGACAGAGTTTGGAGAGATCAGGCTGACGTTGCTTAATGTTATGACTCTTACAGGGTTGCCCATGCACGGGGCGGAGGATGCGTGGGTGACTCGACTAACTGGGGATGAGCGTGTGCTATAGACACAGTTATTGGACATCCTGGCCGAGACGAATAGGCACTGGAAGGGGACCTATGGTGGGTGGATAAGGCATTTCTTCTGTGTTGCACAGGCAAAGACAGGACAAAAGTTGGGTGATTCCGTCGACTTCGTTATGGGGTCGTATCACGGTAAGGAGAGATATGCAATGGTGGCCTTCTTAGCGATGTTCCTGTCGAGGTAAGCTCCTTACTGTCTCATTTCCTTATTCTTGTGTATGTTATATAGTTGTCACTCTTGCCATGCCTAATATGTCAAACTTGTACTTAAGAAAATTTTGTAATTGAGGACGCTTCACTTCGCCATGCACTGTACTGTAGGATAGAGCCTTGATATATGCTATCTGTCTATACCTGTAGGTTTGTGTTTGAGGGCACACTAGAAGATGTCATTGCCCTAGGGTGTTCCCATTAGCTATTCAGATGGCACAGGTAAATGAGTCGATCTGGCTTCTGTATATCTAGGCACTTTGTACTCACGTCTGGATGAGTTTGTGAATGACGTGAAGCAGTCACATGAGCGTTATCAGGTGGCTACGTACATTGACTGAATGTTCCTTCAGCAGAATCTATATGTGAGTTATGCAAACTATCAGCCGATAGGGTAACCCCGTGAGCATCTATGTCATATGATGGGTATGGTGACGCGGCCAGGTAGGTCGTCACGATAGGTAGTTGTGTGGTACAGTGGTGAGCAGGCGTATACATAGGCGGGCATCAGGAGGCCAAGGTGCCCTTTGGTGCAGGTGCTGGATAGGCGGGATGCGTGTTTGTCACGTCTGTATATAGATATGCATTCTTCGTATGGGGTGCCACCATGGTTACATGTACAGGATATTACGATGACACTGACTAGGAGAGGGGATTTGGGACCAGGATAACTTACTTTGCTTGTTTGGTATTTCTCGGGGTGGCTCCCTGTACTAACAGATGATGGCCAGAAGTCCGCCAAGTGTCGTTACTATGTCGCGAGGTATAGGCCTAACCGTCTTTCATTGGCCTTTGGTTATGATTTGGAGCCCCCATATGGGTATTGCAGCCTATGGAGTGTGATTATAGCTTTCGAGTACACACAATTTGACAGAGTTTGCTAGTGGCCGATGCCAACTGAGGAGTGGAGGTGGCCTGGTACGTTGTCGACTGGGGTGGTGACAGTAGGGTATGTATAGTAGTGGGAGCGACTGCGAGCTAGTTGGGTGGAATGGCTATCACAGCCAGCGGGTACGCATCGACGGGTCGATGTTTTTACTTGTGACAGAGGTTTGAGCTTGATATCGGCATTAGTTGTGAGATAGGTGGGATACTAGCTTTGGTTGGCAGGGGCTTCGGGGCGAGCTCGGAAAGAGACACTGAGGAGGGTATGGAGGCGCCTGATGATGATGCTCAGGAGGATGACGTTGTAGAGGAGCCGCCTGTGCATGTGCCGAGAGTTTTAGGGGCCGCCGGTAAGGGTCCCTTATCATCATTACGGGTGGAGATGATGGAGACTGCTCGATAGGCCAGTGAGGGAATATCAATCGCATGCGGACAAAGGTCGAAGAGGCTGCGAGATGTGTCAGATGAGACTGACAATGATCTTATAATTATTGATGGTTGTTTTGATAGCAATTCGATAATGAAGCTAGTGGAGAATGCGGTGAGCCGTGCTTCGAGGCCGAGGCAGAAGAGACAATGGTAGCTGAGGCAGTCAGGACGGTAAGGGCTAGAGAGACAGACGAGGCCGAGGTACTGGATGCTAGGATGATTGAAGAGACCCAGGCTGCAGATTACATTGTAGAGCTGGAGAGGCGATCGAGTCCATCTCCTATCCCGGAGGAGATGGTCGAGGCTTTTATTTGGCGGACCTGTTAGCGATACACCGATGTTCAATGTCGGTGGTGACTGGTGGACAGGTATGGAGACAGATGTCATTGCAGGCGACCGTGATGAGCCTGTGGTTACAGCCCCGGTGCCTGGGCAGGAGACCTCGATTTAGCTAGTTACAGAGCATCCCCAGAACATATTGTCGGGGTCAACGGTCGATGCTGGTGCTGCTTTTGTAGCCATGTACTCGGCGGCCATTGGTGTACAAATGACAATAGGACTCTCGGATACTCTTTCAGTGGGTGGTAGTGGTATGGTAGCTGGTTATGCTAGTAGATGGTCCTCGGTCAGGCAGGTAGACGGGGTATCCTGAGAGAGGCTCGAGCTTCTTATTGAGACGGTGCATTGACTAGATATTGTGAGGGCGGCCTTTCTATAGACGTTTGAGAGGGTGACTGTTGGGAACCCGATTCCTCTGAGGTGGATGTATGTTGGATTTGTTGAGTGGTTGGTGCCCTTTGTTGGCATGTCACCGGCAAACTGGACTCTAGAGTTCATATCGCGATCTCTTTTGGAGTTTGCACCCTTTACAACGCTGGGGTTGCAGTTGGAGTGGTTGGCGGATTTCTTGAGGTCGAGGGGTCAGAGGGTTACTGTGGGGGAGGGGTTAGCCCTAATATGCATGCAGGAGATGCTACTGGAGAGACAGTGGACAGTGTTAGAGGTAGAGAGGTCAGAGATTGCTAGTGAGCTTGATGTGATCAACAGACAGCTGGCCGACCTATAGAGGCGGCGCACCGAGGTGGAAGGTTAGGATGCAGAACGACTGAGATGGCATGCTAAGTGTGACGTTGGATGGTCCAATCTATAGGCTCAGCAACAGACACTTAAGGCTTTCAGCTCTCATCCTGTTGCGGTGTTGCTATCTAGTCTTCCTTAGTTTGTCCTTTTACATTGTGTTGTAGTCATTGAGCCCAATAATGGCCTACAAACCTGTGATTTGTATGTATTTTAATGGTATGGGTATTGCGGCCATATGTGCTGTGTATTGGTCATTGTTGTTACATGTTGTTTATCTTTTGTTGCCGTTGAATGACTTGCATGTGTTGGCTTCCTGTGGTGTCCCCCCTCCCTGCACATAGTGAACGGGAGTGAAAATAAAAAAAATTGTGCATTGCATATAGTAGTTGAGGCAAAAGAATGATTTTGCATTGATAGTATTTGGGCCCAAAAAATTCCATTACACGAGTAAAGTGAGAACTTATAATAATCAACAAAAGTTACAAGTTTATAAACATGTATGCATGTACAAAAAATGCTATGTGGTCAAGTGTTCCAAGCTTTGGGCGGGTAGGGCTGGGGAGAACAACCCGCAACTGACTATGCATAATACTTCTTCATGTAGCGACCATTGATAAGGGTTGTGATCTGTCCGTCATCGGGGTTGAGTAAGAGATAGGAGCCGTTGTCTCTGGCTGCATGTACCTGGAAAGGGCCTTCCCAATTTGGCATGAACTTGGGGGCTGACATGTTGGCACGTACATGCTTGGCGGCTTGGAGAACGAGGTCGCCCTCAGTAAATGATCGTGGTTTAACAGTCTTCCCATAGGCTTTCTTGATCTATTCATGATACTTCTTCATTCGGCGCATGCATTGGCTCTTCTTTCATCAAGGCCCTCAATGGCTATCATTCTGGTTTCTTCTTCCCTGAGACTGCTGATCCATAAGGAGAGTCTGGTTGAGGCAACCGCAATCTTAGTGGTACCACACACTCATCCCCATAGATGAGGGAGAAGGGTGTGGCTTTTGTTATTGTGTGCCTGGAAGTTCTGTAAGCCCAAAGTGTTATACATAGCTTCTCAGACCTTAACCCACTTGCATCATGAACCATCCTTGACAGAACCAAAGCAGAGCTTTGTTGGAGGCTTCAGCTTGACCATTGCCCTATGAATAGTAAGGAGTTTGATGTGGCATGGTTGATGTTATACTTTTCCATAAGAGCTTGAACCTTCTTGTTGATGAACGGCTTGCCATTGTCCGATATGATACACCGGGGGATGCCAAAGCGACAGATGATGTGATTGCGCAAAAAGTTAGAAATGACCTCTCATGTGGCCCTCCGTAGAGTTATGAATTCGACCCACTTTATAAAGCGTTCAGTCGTGACCATGATCCATATGTGACCTCTAGATAGCGAGTGTATAGGGCCGATGAAGTTGAAATCCCAAGAGTGAAAATAGCCAAGGGGCCAGGATCATATGAAAGTCAGATGCTGAGGTGCACATCTTGTCGGCGTGCCTCTGGCAAGATTCATAATGTCAGACATGAGAGACAGAGTCGGATTCCATAGTCGGCCAGTAGTACCCCAACCTTAGCGATTCTGTGTAAAGCTTTTGAGAGCCTTGATGCTCACCGTAATCCCCGTTATGCATCTCATTGATCACTTGTATTGCCTGGCCACCCTGCAAGCATTGCAGGGTGCACCCTGAAAAACCTTTACGGAATAACTTGCCTTCTGTCATAAAATATCTAACCGATTTTCATTTGATAGACCAGGTTGAGCTGCGGTCGGGGGGTAAAATCCCGTATGATAAGTATTGGATGAAAGGTTGGTGCCGGTCACCCTTGACATCGATTACAAGAGCTTCTGCGTTGTCTGGCGCATATAGGCATTCGAGACAATCATGTTGTATATCTGAAGCATCCTTGGCCATGGACTGCCAAAAGAGACCCATGCGCTGAAGGCGACAGTATAAGGGGGGACCGTCGAGGCTGTAACACTTCTGATGGCCGAGTTAAAGTTTCTGCTTCACTTTTACAGGTGCCAAACACTTGGCTAGAGTGCCTACGGGACATCGTCTGTACAAGACATCTCCCAACATTAAAAGGTCCGTGAAGGTAGAGGCACAAGCAAGACATGGTGCCATGAGCTGGTCGACAATTGACTGCCTCCAATCATCTGAGGTCGTGCTCTTTGGGACTAGATTCAAGCTGTGCAGGGTTTGGTCCTCTTGATGATGGTTAGCATTCGCTATTCACCATTGACTTCTATCTTTGACGCAATCGCGGCCAAGCTGCCCGCATGTCTGTTGTGGCACCTGTTGTGATGTTCATACTGGACATGGTCGAGTCTTCCTTCCAAGTGTTGCACCAAGGCACGATAAGGTGTCAAGGCTGGCTCTTTGATTGCTAACTCCCCACCAGCCTGCTTCAAAGTCTCGCTTTACACATAATGATTTAGCCCCCATAATGATGGCCAACACGAGGCCAATGACGAGCGCCTCATACTCAACTTAATTGTTAGACACTAAGAATGCAAGCTCGAAGGATATAGAGGTGATAATACCATCTGGGCTTCGAAGGATTATACCGGTATCCCCTTGCGGGAGAGGTGCTTCACTGAGACCACTGACGGATGAGCCGTCGAACTCAAGTGTCCATAATTCATCAATTTAGGTGATCAAGGTTGTTTCCTCCCTAGAAAGTTGAACCGAGGTCGGTTCATACTGTTGGTGTGAGAAGAAGGCCAAGAGGTCAGCAAGTGCTTGGCTCCGTAGAGCTGTAGGATTCTTGATAGATAGGCTGAACTCGGCCAGGAGCAGCAACCAGCGGGTAAGTCGGCCAGACAGGGCAGGTTGAGTAAGCATGTACCGGAGTGAATCGGCCTTAGTGACAAGTGTGATTTAGTGCACCAAAAGTAATGTCTAAATTTCTGTGATGCATACACCAAGGCTAGGCAGTGCTTCTTGAACTCAAAGTAATTGGCATCAGGTCCCCTGATCGTTCGACTGAGGTAATAAACATGACGCTCCACCCCATCCATATCTTGGGCCAGTAAAGCCCCTATGGACCTGGGCCTGGAGGTCAAGTAAAGTAAAAGTGGGATACCTTACTGTGGCACTACCATGGTCTATGGTGACATGAGGACCAACTTGATCTTTTCGAAAGCTTGTTGTTGGGGTGCACCCTAACTCCACGGTCCACTCTTGTGCGTCAAGTGCTGGAAAGGTACAATAAGCTCGGCCAGTGCAGGAATGTATCGCCGAAGGTAAGAAACCTTGTCGAGGAAGCTCTTCAACTACTTAGTGTTTTGGGGGGCAGGCATATCTTGGATGAAGGCGGCTCTAGACTGGTCAATGTTGATGCCCTATAGACTGAACCAAAAGACGAAAAATTTCCCGGAGGAGACTCCAAAGGCACATTTTAGCGGGTTCATCTACATGTTGTACTGACAGCAGTGATTAAAAACTGCTCGAAGGTCGATGAGGTGATCACTTTCCTTTTTAGACTTGATAATGAGATGGTCGACATAGTCTTCCAATGTACGATGTATCATGTCGTGGAAGATTGATGTCATCGCGCTTTGATAAGTAGCACCCACATTTTTGAGGCCGAAAGGCATGACTTTCCAACAGAAGTTCCCATGAGAGTGCGAAAGGCTGTCTTGGCACATTCATCAGGATTCATTCAAATTTGGTTATTACCTACAAAACCATCCATGAAAGATAAGGTTTCGTGTCCTGCAGTGGCTTCCGCAAGCATATCAATGTTGGGCAATGGAAACTCATCTTTAGGACACGCTTTGTTCAAGTCTCAAAAGTCAATACAAACACGAACTTGGCCATTCTTCTTCCACATGGGGATGACGTTAGCCAGCCAGATGGGATGTGTGATAGGCTCAATGAAGCTAGCCTACAGAAGGCGTTCTATCTCTTGTTTGATTTTTAACTCAAGCTCGGGGCAAAAGGTCCGCATATGTTGTCTGACAGTGATGGACTCGGTAGCAATGTTGAGGTGGTGAGTTACAAGTGTAGGGTATAACTCGAACATCTCATTGTAACTCTTTGCTAGCACATCACAATATTAGCGAATGAGGGTAACGAATTCCTCTCTTCGACCCGAGGTGAGTTTTGTGCCAATGTAAGTGAGCCGGAGTTCCTCCCTCGTGTCAGTCAGGTTAATTTCTTCAAGGTCTTTGGTCTGCGATCGAGGGCCGTCTTCATAATAGGGTAGAGCAGCCCCAGGGGTGAACTCGGGGTCGGGCGGGTAGTGCTCGGCCGCAAAACACCATTCAGTTTCCATGGGCAGGTCATGGTCAAGGGGATCAGATGACAGACCACCTGAAGCCCCCGCGCACTGTCATAACTGATAGATTACCTTGCCGTCTTTGATAATGTGTTGGAAAGTTGGTTCTGCTTTTTGCTTCTTGGATTTTTGATACGAAGGCGGGGAGTTGGCTTTCATAGCTGGCGGTGTGATTGAGGTTGACCCCTTATTCTTACTACTTTTCTTGGCCTTGGGCTTAGGGGGCTTGTTTCTACATAGCTCATCTCAGTTTGGTAGTCTAGTTGAATGAATGTGAGTAACATTCTCACCATCGTCGGCAAGTTCAGTAAAGAAAGAGGCCTCTGCCAAGTACGATTCCGCACATTCGAATGGAGCCTTGGTGGCAGGAATTATCATGGCTACCTCATGTCCTGTAAGACCAGCCACCAGTTTGACACACTGATGGTACATTGAGGGAACAACCTTATTGACATGTATCCACGGTCGGCCAAGTAGGAGATGAAATGCGGGCTCATTGTCTATCACATGAAACGTAGTGTCACAGCGGACGTCCTGACCATGAGGTCGACATTGATATGGTTAAGATTTGACTGAGGACCCTGCCTGAAGATGGTGATTTTGATCGGGTTACGGATAATCTTTCTTGCGAGGATGTCAGCCATTTGCAAAGTAACAAGTGGTATGATGTTGATTGAGGCAACAATACAATCTACCAAGGCACGACGAAAGCCCGTGCCATTAATGGTACATTCTAAAAACAACGCCCGGTTATGATGCTCGACCGGCAGCCAGTCTTCGTCCGAGAAAACCAAGGCATTGGAGCAGATATGTTGGAGTTCAGCCTAGCGGCAAAGCATTTAAGACCTAGGCCCGTGGTGACCTCAATCAAATAGTCGGAGAGATAGGTCCTTGCAGCAGGTGAAAACCCCCTCATCAAAGAATGCTTTGATTTTCGACATTTGCCCAAAGACGGGTGTTGGTTGGCTAGCTGAAGGCATATAAGGTGCGACTGGGGGCACAGCTTTCGTTGAGACCTCGGTGATGGCGAGTTATGCTCTCTGTTGTTGCCATGATGTGGGTAAGGGTTCCCAAGCACGTCATTGTTCTTTTGTAATTTAATGTCACCCGCATTAACCTTCCTTACAAAGATGTCCCTCAGCCCATTGCAATCCTTTAAGTAATGCCCAATAGCTCAGTGGTAGGGGCAATAGTTAGGCTTGGCTTTGTCTGCTTCCGTGACATTCGTCTTTGCTGGCGGCAAGTGAAAGTTGTTGTTGTGCTCAATCCAATCTACCAACAGCTCCTTCATTGTCTTGAGTTCACATGGATATTTGGGGGTAGGCTCCCGTTACCTTCTCTTGTCGGCACGTCGGTCCCCCTCTCAAAATTGACACTCGTAGTTGCTAAAATAGTTGTTGTTGTTGTTTTTTGTTCGAGTCTCAGACGTGTCTACCGTTGCAAGAAGGGCATTTTGCAGGTGAGGCTTCTATGACATAATAGGACCGATCTACTCGTAAGTGCGGTGGGCTGTCTCCTTGAAGTGACCCCATGACCTCAATTACAAGTTCTCAATATGCACCGTATATACATCACTCATGTTCTTGATGCATATGAGAACCAATGTTTCATCCTTACTAAAGTCCGTGCACTCGAGGCATTTGAGGTGGAATCGGTGCACGTACTTATTCAAATCCTCCCCAGGATTTTGACGTATGCCGGCAATTTCAACAATAGTGACTCTTTTGGCTTCATAGTGAAACTTGTCCAATAGGAGTTATACCATATCATTCCACAAGCAGACAGTCCTCTCAAGGATCTGGTGGTACCAAGTATAGGCAAGGTCTGTGAGGGACTTGTGAAATTCCCTTAACATCAGACTACCTCTCAGACCACATTGTTCTAGAGAGCCTGCAAATCTGGTTAAGTGCTCACGAGCGTTGCCCACACTTCCGTTGAAGAGCATGAAGGTTAGCTTCTTATATTTGAGTGGGGTAAGGTGTGATAGAGATATCGCTGGCATACGGTGCATGGCCTATCAACAGGGTCGAGGAGTCAGGTTTAGAGTTCTTTGATAGGCTGTGAATGAGAGCTTCCAAGTCTGACTTGGTGACATAGTGTGAGGAGGGTTCTTTATGGCTAGCCACCCCCAGACGGGGCAACTTAATGAATGGGAGCAAGGGAAGGTTGATATGACAGGGGCTGGCAGAGGAAGCTATGTAGGGCGTGAGTGACCAGGCAAGACATGTCCACCACCTAGCCAGTGTTTTTGGTGTTGTTCGGTCAAGTAGGGGTTGGGTTCCATCTCGATGGAGTCATTGTCTCGGAAGAGCTTCGGGTTAGCATATGGCAAGGTGGTGCAGCGGCAGGAAGGACATGCTGCAATACTGGTCCAAGATTCATCTGTGGTCTTTTGGGGTGGCATCACAGAAAGAGGTACATCAGCTACGGGTGGGGAAGATGTTGCGAGTCCTACTATTAAGGGTCTAGATGCTTGAGGCGACGGTGGTCATGACACTGAGGCCTAGGCGGTGGTCACGGCATTAAGGGCTGGCCCAGGCCCTTAAGACTGGATTGGCGAAACGGCTTGCTGAGAGACCAATGCCTGTATGGATCTTTGTATTTGTACGATGGTAGCCATGAGAGTGGCTTGGGACTCTTGTATATTGGCTATGGTCAGAATAAGTTGTTGGATGGCTGCACTGACGATAACTTGCACATCAGGTGTGGTGGTTGGCGGTTGGTCTTGGAGTCGTACGACACTGGTCTCTTCCTGTCACCAAGGTGGTCTTCCTCTTGCAAAGTTGGGTTGAGGCCTTGATTGATCGTCCTAGTAGCTCTCTGTTGTACAAGCATGGTGCCTAAGTATGGAAGATAGGCAGAAAGATAGGCGGACTGCAATACGATGCTCTCTCTGGTAGAGTCGCCAAAATGATGCCAAGAAAAGTAGGTTCATACCTACATGGAGGTGCCATAAAGAATTTAGTCCGAGTCAGCTACCAGATGTACAAAGTGAGATACAGTAATGGTGAAGTAAGGGCAGAGAGCAAGGCTCCCCTGACAGGTCGTGAGAAGTGGCAGTCCTGTGGAGATGAGGCTGAGGCGAACAGGGCCGGCAGTCGACAATCCAAGCTAAGGTCCACATTAGGGTCCAATGTCACAGTCGATGTTATGTCCAATGTCACAGCCCAACTATATTTCTCTCTCTAAAATTCAAGAGCTCTGGATTCTAGAATGAGAAAATATTTTTGTCAAATGAGAGAATTCTGTCCAAAATGAGTTCCAAAGTCCACTATTTATAGGCAAAAGTATGCCTGTGTCATCAATTACCACACGTCATCCCCTATGAGTGACACATCATTAGGGGGTCCAAACAATATTGGTGCTCCGTTGGACTGTCGGTTCTCATATTCACACAGCTTGCCCCACAAAGCATCGCTCTACCTGTTTGAGAAGACTAACCACATAGCGTTGGCATGATCAGAGTAAGCCCATTGCCTAGCCACTGGTCCAAGCCCTTATTAAATCCCACAAGAGTTCGTTAAAAGATGCAGAGAAAACATGATAGCAGCGAGAGAGAGTCCATGTGCCCAATTGCTAGGCGGACTAGGCGCGATGCCCTCTGAAGACTTGCTCCTATCTCGGAGTGACCCGGGGGTTATCATACTAGAGGCCCCGATGATCCGGTAACGTTAGTGGACATGGTCGCAGCTCAGATGTGTCTAGTGTCATGCAAGTCACCCCAGGCGGCGATAGCTTCTGTGGTAGGGAGCCTATCCTGCTATGAAGGGTTCTTATGCCGGAGCATTAAGAGCGGAGCCCCTCAGAATCCTGCACACTCTGGATAGTGGGTCGAAGCATGTTCCACATCCACAGTAGGGGTGCGTGGTGTCGTGAATGATTGTGGTGCCCAGGGGCATGTACCATGATTGTGGCGCATGGGCACGGTGCCAACGGCACGAGACATGGTGCATGAGGGTGGTGCCAATGGCATGAGACGTGACTGTGCCACATGGGCACGGTGACCTCTGTCGCGAGATAATACCTAGCATTGTGGTGCATGTCATGGAAGTGGTGCATGGTCGCAGCGATGACTGTCGCAAGTAACGTCGGGCATCACGTAGATGGCGCATGGCCGCGAACAATGTGCAAGCATTGCAGGCACTATGGTGCTTGAACGAGTGTAAAATAAAGGTGGCTTCCCCCTCCCCCCCAGGGAAGGTGGCCGATACCTTTCCTTCCAAGGGGGGAATGCGCCAACCCCCCTAAGGGGAAGGTGGCTAACCCTTTTAAGGGGGAAGGTGGTCGCCTCCCAAGGGAAAGGTGGCTGACCCCCTTAAGAAGGAAGGCGCAGACCCCCCCCCCCCCCCAAAGGGGAAGGTGGCTGACCCCCTAAAGGGGGAAGGCGGCCGACCCCTTTAAGGGGGAAGGAGTGCCAACTCCCTCATTTACACATTTATTTTAAGTCTTGGTGGTGCCAAAGCTGTTACGCTGATGATACGAAAATAAATTTAGTTGTGAATTGTTGCGAAAATCAATGAAAAATCATGTGACATAAGCGTGCACATTTTGACCGGTTGGAAGCGTTAAAAAATTGACCATTGACTATGTGAAGAGTCGTGCAAAACGGGACCCCTGGTGGGCCCTTCGGTGCGACCAAAGTAGGTTGGGAACAAAGTAGGACTCCTCGAGTATAAAGCTGAGTTTGACGTGTTAGTCCAAATCTTAATGTTGTCTCTTGTCATCTCTCTCTCCCCCCTTTTAATAATCCCTATAGGCAAAGTCTTGATGCTGTTTATTGACATCTCTCTATCTTTTACTAATCCCCATAGGCAACGCATTCTTAGCCTTGCTCGAAACGCCTTGCTCGACACCCCTTTGATTTGTCACAAAGCTGGCTAAATGTCATGTTCTCTATAGAAACACTAGCCAATAATGAGCCCATGTGTTAGTCCCCTTTCTTAAGCCTATTGAATATGCTGAAAGCAAGCAAAAGGCACATTGTTTAGCTGAGTTTGGGACTGGCACTAAAACATTCTTGCTCCTGTCGGATCGAAGGGTCGACACGTTCGAGACTCTGCTCTTAGCACTAGGCTTTCTAAAGCTCGTGATCCTCTTCAAAAGATAAAGTAGCAAGGTCGTCTTATAGTACTTACATCATCTAGTATAATTGATACTGCCAAGGGGCATACCATTTTTTCTCTTAAACTAGTACGTTATGTTGTTGATCCATAATAGTGTTTCTCTTAAAAAGGCAACCACAGGGTCACCTTGGAACTCACCTAGTTCAAGTCAAAATTGCTCCTTCTTTGTCACTCTTCTTCATCTAGATGCAAAGCAAATGATTTAAGCAATTGTGTAATGCTCCATCATCCTGAGTACTACTCTAGCTATTACATCCTTGTTAAATGCTCAAACCATCTCTTCCTACATCTCTTTGCTTACAATGTCGTCCTCCCAATTCAACGGAACTTGGAGAGCATCAAAAGTGTGCTTCTGTAGTTAAGCCATTGATCTTAAGTAGGGGTTTTTTATGTGCTACAACTACCAAATTTACCCATAATTTTTCTTTCTCAAAGCTGGTACAAAGCGGGAAATTTACGCGGGTACAACTACATGTCTTTTACAATGAGTTTCGACAGGTAAAGCCTTTATTAACCACGTTTACACCATTAGGAAGTAATAGTCCCGATCGGAACGATCAATACTAGACTACCGGTACAAGATTTAGAACTACGATGTCATCAGTGCAACATATAGTGCATAACATGATCACTTGGCTCGACTAAAAAATCGCATTGAAGGGCGGAGGTGTGGTCACTAACGAGGACGACCTTTAAGATGTCTTGTCTCCTAGCAAGTCGCCATATGTGAAAAAGCTAGTAAATCACCTTATCTTAGTTATGTTCTTTTTGTTTGCACCGGAGGGCATGATCTGGCACAATGACAACATTGCTTTAAGTCTCCCAACAGTAAAATAACTTTAGGTATTGGACCCTGCTCCCTTTTTGTTGCATGGCTACTTTTCTTCCAATGGTTGTTTAGCTTTAGACAGGCTATATTGGGCTCACTGCGGAATTATGGCTATACGGCAGGGATGCACATTTCTTCAGATAATGGACTCATAAAGGGATTTTGAAATCCGAGGTCTAAGAGGCAATCGAAGATGTCGCAAACGACTCCTTAGTGAATCCGGGTGGTAATTTGATTCTCATAATAAGGGATCTGCTTGAAAAGGAATAGGAGTGCAGACTAATGTTTACTAGTTTTGATCCGTGCGTTGCACACGGGAACAACAACTATCAAAATACTTATTGAGAGATCTAGTATTTGTATGCCTAATAACAATTATAAGATTATTAGTGACAATAAGATAATCAAAATTATATTATTTACATTTTTAAGGGAGTTCTCTTACCAATTTTTATCGTTAGAAATTGGCATAAACAATAATTGTTAGTTTTCAGTGACAAATGAAGATGAAAAATAGTGTATGAAATAATAAATTAGTCTCTCCTAACTAATAGCAATTGCAATGATAATAGCAACAAAAATAACCCATGTATTGATGTTGTATTACTCAAGATCACCAAGAATAGAGTAACAATATATATAATAAATGATTGAAAAAATGGGAGTGTAAACTATACATAAAACTTGTAATGAAATAAAAGGAAGGATATTATACTAGTTTAATGAAAAACTAATGGAGAATCTTGTATTTTCCTAAATAATAAAAAATATTAAGATTGAAAATGAATATATAGAGAATTACTTTTGTCAAAATCTAGGAATTAATGAAATTGTACAGATATAAACAAAACTTTTGAGTGGGACATGTTAACATAGAAGAGAGAGAAATGTAAAACCTATATAATTGGTAGAATTTCAAATGAAAAGAAGGAATTCAAATCAATTGTGTGTGTGTGTGAGAGAGAGAGAGTCCAAATCATTATTACAAAGGTAAGTATATTTAAAATTTTTTGAAAATTCAAAATAGGAAAGTCTATATAGCGAATTAAAAGAGTGTTCAAATAAGCGATTACTAAACAATATTTTATTAGTTTTAACTTATTTATATATATATATATATATATATATATATATAATACATACATAATTAGATTAGATTTAACACGAGTTTAATGTATATGCGACAAGTTGGCTCAGTCAAGCAAAAGAGAGACTCATGGAATTCAAATTGTAACTGCTTCACCTATTGCTCTTTCAAAGCCTTTAGAGGCAGATGCTCGCGACAGCCACAACCCACAAGGTATGAAAGTTTAGTGCTCATGCACCATTCTTCACGGGATAATTTTTGCTGCTATCTTGATTGTAGGAAGATACTTATAACCCGTTATTCAGTGGTAATTAATGATTGCTAAATGATTTTAGCGGCTATTTTACTAATACTTTCAGTGACAGTTCTTAAAAGTACATTTTTAGTGTTACTAAATAAAAGTGAGCTGAAGCCGTCTTTACCCTTAGAGTCTGATTGGATGCAGAATTTTAAAGTAACCTGTATTTCAAAATCTATTCATTTTAAAATTCATCGATTTACAAATTTATGGAATTGTAAATTTAGTGTGTGGGTCGTTTTGAAGAATTAAGTATTCTATATGTGGATTTACTGAAGAATTGAATCCTGATAATAATTTGACGATTTATGGATACAAACCAGTGAGGAAAAATTCTCTTTTTATAGTGAAAGAAAGTAGCTAAAATTAAGGAGACAAAAAAAAGTTGCTTTCTCCCTATATTTTATGACAAGATTTTGCCAAATAACTATTTGTACAAGTAATTTTAGCACACTATTTTTTTTTCAAATTCCTTCAAAAATTTGATAAATTCATCTCATCATAATTTAAATAAAAAAATTAATATAACATATTTTTTTTATAAAAATAAAAATTTCGATCCAATTACCTCGACTTCCATAAGAAATCCGAATTGATTGATGGTGGCAGCCGATCATCACAACAAAAACGGAAGACCCGGTGGCTGGCTGCGCCCTGTTCGACGAAATCTGTACCCATATCTAGGACCGCGTGGGTCCCGCTTCCTTAAACGTTATGGTGCGAGGTGGGGCCCCACCAGATATACACCCTCCCGATTCCCACATCCGAAACAGCCCAGCCGGAATCTTCGTATGCGCGCGTTTGGGATGGACGAAGGAACCAAACAGCCCCTTTCATCCTCATTTTATAGCTTGGTCAACCACACACAACATGCACGTTCTCGCTCCGACCTTTGAGCGAGCGCGTTTAATCATCTCAGCTCTGACTCCCCTGCTGTCACATCCAGATCTGGATTCCGGCCAGTAATCTCCCCTCAACTTCGGATTCCCGACCAAAATTTCGCCGGTAAAGTCCGCGCCTTGTACGATCAACTCTGTAGAACTTCTCGTCTTTCCTGTTCAAATGGATGTGCAATTGGGTGACGGAATTTTCGTTGAGTGTGTGTCGTTCGATATGTGGATGACTGTCTCGTTGTATGTTTTGTGAACGGTTTCGCGCTTTTCGTTCTGTTGAAATTACGACCTGCGTTTGGGGGTGGTTAGCCCTGCCACTGCGAATTTTGCTATTGTGCGCGTCAAATTTTATCACTCTGTGAAGTTGCTGTGGTTCTCGCTCCTTTTTTTTGGTTTATCCGGTTGAATGTTGAAAGGTTAAGGCGCAGTGAGAACTAGTTAATGACTGTAGACTTGATGATCAACTTTTGGTGCGATACAATTGTCGTTGTTACTGTGATTACTTTGTGACTCTGGCAAACTTTTGCACATGTCTACTGCCAAATTGAAAGTCGACGCATTTGAATTCAGTATAGTTTCTTTATGCACATATGATATTTATGCTGCTTCTTTCTGGATAGGAACTGTTTCTGTGTTGCTCTATGGAACGAAAATCATGTACATCTTTCCAGAGCATTACACACACGCACACACACTTGTTACTTTAGAAATTATATATTTCTCCAAATTTGGTGGTCTCATTACTTGTGTAAAAGATTGTGAATTTTGATGGCCAATATTGTTGCAGTTGGATCCTGTTATGGCAAATCCGAGTGCTGACCCCAATTTGGAGGAATTTCACATCCCTGATTACATACTCGTGCCCGGTTCCGAGGTTGAGATTCTTCCTGATGTACCAGCATGCCCGGTACTTGTGTTCATCAACTCCAAAAGTGGCGGTCAGTTGGGCGGGGAACTTCTCATCACATATCGATCTCTTCTAAACAAAAATCAGGTTTATGGGCCTTCCAGCGAGTGTTTTGCTTTTTTTGAAGATTTTTAACTGTTAGTTTTATGCTATATAGATTAGCACTTCTCTTTGCCTTACTGCTTTTGAAAAATTCCTCAGGTTTTTGATCTGGGGGAAGAGACTCCAGATGAGGTGTTGCGCAGACTGTATCTCAATCTAGAGACGCTCAAACATGATGGAGACAAATTGGCTACTGAAATTGAGGAGCAATTAAAAATAATCGTGAGTGAAGTTGTACATGACATTCTATACGTTTTGTGTAAGACTTGGTAATGACCTGAATGTCCAAATTCATGATGAAATTTTGACATGCAAATGGCTCGTCAGGTTGCTGGTGGGGATGGCACAGCTGGCTGGCTGCTTGGAGTTGTTTGTGATCTGAAATTATCTCAACCACCGCCAATTGCTACAGTGCCCTTGGGAACTGGAAACAACCTTCCGTTTGCATTTGGTTGGGTAGGGATCAGTCTTCATCATTGGCAAATGGAACTTTCTTGTTGTTGCGCTGGATCAGTGTGCTTTAGCTTTTGTCAAGAACAAATATACCGTATATATGAAAATAAAGAGGCATGCAGAAACTACCAAAACAAAAGCAAAAGAATAGGCATATGGAATTTAATTCCCACAAAGATAATGGGAAAATGCTAAAGTTGTGTTAGACAAGACGCTAGATCTTGTAGAATATTGTGAGACATTATAACTTTTTGAGACATGCACGCTAAAAGTGCCTGGTAAAATGTATTAAAACTGTGCATTCATGCTGTTTACGGGGCTTGTGAGTAGCAATATGAATTACTACTTATCATATGCCCTTAGGGGACATGATAGCAAGTCCCAGATTTGTTCTTTCTCTTATCTTCCTGTGCATGTGGGATTTCTTTAAAGATAAGCTTCTTGTTAGAAGCCCAATTGACTAACCCATCCGCTAACATGCATCTATCTCACCCATGGTACCATAGTGCATTCTGGGGTTCTTTGTGGAACTTGCAGTTTTGTGAAGTAAAGCATATGGGGTTCCTTTCAAGTTAAGCTTCTTGGTAGTAGCCCAATTCATTATACCATCAGCTTGCTTACATCTGTCTCGCCTCAGGTAACCTAGCCTTTCTTGGGTTTCTTTGTGTAACTTGCAGTTTCGTGATCTGCAGGGAAAGAAGAATCCAGGAACAGATCGTGCTGCTGTGCTTTCATTCTTGGAGCAAGTAAAAAAAGCAAAAGAAATGAAGATAGACAGGTAACACAGTTCAAATTGTCCTGCGGTTTTTATGAAGAACCCATGGCACTGTTCCCGAGTTTGCTAAATTTTCCTTTGCCAGCATTGGCACCATCTTGCCTTGCTTTTTTAATTTCTATCTTGAGGTATCCCGATATATGCTAGGACACCCATCAAAGACATCGTCCATGTGCTTTAAATTTCTTGTTTCTCTCTTCCTTCAAGTCCTTAAAGCCTCCTTGTCTGTTGTTGCTTGCTAGAAACTATACTAAATAAATGATAATACTCTTTACGCATTTATTTATTCAAGCCGCACCAACCTCAGATTCTTCTTGGTGCTTACACTCCCCCGCCCCCTCTTTGTGCAACTAAGGCTTTAAGTAAAGCAAACAGTAAAGATCATGCCACTTACCGAAGTTCAATTTAACTGTTTAGAGTAAGGTTATTGAGGGATCGTTACAATTTGGATATAAGAAATTATTGAATAGAATCTAGTGTTGAGGTAGCTTAGTTATTACTCTGAGGTTGGTCAATAGCGATGGTAGTATTTTTCCTCTACTTATTTGTTCATCCATGTTAGGTCATCTTCTGCAGAGAGCGCAAATTCGCAAAAGACCTCTAGCATGCTCTTTTCCGTCACTTGGCTCAAAGTACTTGGTGGACCCGGTGTAAGAAAAATATGAGGATAGCTTGAGAGTTTTTCGGGAAACTCTTAGAGGATTTGTTGTTTTGGGTGGTTATTTATTTTCTATGTATCTCTATGGATTGATCACGAGTCAAAATATGGTTAGGCACCACGGGAGCAACCGTTCATGCCCATTATGGAGAAATCCTGTTTGCTCACGTCCCCCTCATGTGTGGCACTTGCTCTTACAACCCAGTCCAGCATGCTGTAGCATAAAGAAAGCACATGAAATGGCAAGCATTTCCTTTGTTTTAGGGGTCTTACACTGCCAACAGATACGAACTTGGCAAGTCTGCTTAGAGCATCATGCTCGTCCCATCAGAACAATTAGGATTTATGTGGGGGTCAACTTGAGAAAAATAGGAGAATGTATCTCCAGGGTTCTTTGGGGGACGCACGAGGATCTGTATCCATGTCACCATTCTTCCTCATTACCACCCTTTCTCTAGACATGCAGAGACAAACCAGGATGCATTGGCGTGCACGACGAGCACCACTACCTAGTCCAGCCCGCTGTAGCACGATAAGGGAACCAGGTGAAAGTTTGAAAGACCTGAAGCTGAAACTTTGTGAAATCAGTAATCTGATACAATCAGATTGCTAAATGCATCTCATCTTTAACATGCTATTATTTGAAGCCGTACAGTTAGTGGAGTTGCTCACGTGCTACTTTCTCACACAAACCAATAGATTTAGGCACATTAAGACCAGTACAGTGTTAATAAGGTTTGATCTGTGCAAATAAAGAGCAAAGAAAGGTTTTAAGAACCAAGACAAATGCACTTGCAAACATAGCTTCAGTTGCTTGCAAGATTCAATGTCTCAAGAGCTACAATCAGCTTGTCTTTCAACTTGAGCATTCAAACCTTAATCTTGGTGCACCTCAATAACTAATGCACAGAACCAAGATGGTGGCAGTCAAAAAGTTACTTGTTCTATATTAAAAATTACTTAATACTGATCCTGGGGTGGACCAATAGTGAGGAGTGATCATTTTGAGGTGCACAAAGGCAATATAGGTACAAGATGGGTTTCAGCTATTGGTCTCAGTTGATTTAACTGGAACTTTCTACGAGGGCTGTGAGTAGAAAGGGAGTGACCAACAGTGAGGAGTGATCATTTTGAGGTGCACAAAGGCAATATAGGTACCAGATGGGTTTCAGCTATTGGTCTCAGTTGATTTAACTGGAACTTTCTACGAGGGCTGTGATTAGAAAGGGAGGTCATCAAGGACGAAGGAGGCCATAAGTGCATGTTGTAGTAAGGAGTACAATAGTAGAGGTTTACACAAGCACGAATGAAACCTTACGGTTGTTTAATGTAGCGTCAAAAGACTGAAACAACTCTATGTATCTTGTGAAGGTGAGGCTTCGTGAATCATTTAATTAAGCGGAAGAGGAATACTAGAACTATTAAGAGTGAGTTTAAATCCCCACCTTGGTTGCTAAGTCTGCACTCCATATGTTGCTTAAAGGGTGAAATTTGTGGCTGATAAATCTTCAGCAGATAATAGTATGCAGATTTTGCACATAAGGTCTTAAACTCTATGAAGACAGCTGTAAAGCAGCTTTAAAGAAAGTCAATCTTATGCCAAAGTCAAAACTTAGTTATGCTGGCTTGTTAACTCGTCGTGTTTCAAAAAGACAAACTGCACTCGGCATTTTTTGCTGAGTTCTTCTCAAAAGAGAAGTATGTGATGCTCATTCTTAAACTTTTTATGGGTGCATTAAAACAATGACCTTAGTAATGTATCATTGGCGGCGCCTTTCTTAGATTTAGAATGTATTCTGAAGGACTTAGCTCCAATTAATCTGATTGCTCTTTGTAACAGAACTTATTGTATAGCTTTGATTTGTTGCTCCGAGATAGTCTTAAACGGGTTTTTCATATATTTGGAACTTGTGTTACCACCGTAAATTTTTTATGCACATCAGAAGTATTTTTACGCCGTATTTTTATGTCATATCATGATGAAGAAAGGAAAATGCTTCTTGTTATGCATTCATTTTGCTCTATACTCTGGTTTTACAATTGTTTACTAAAATCCAGCTGGCACATTCTGATGAGAATGAGAGCTCCAAAAGAAGGTCCTTGTGATCCTATTGCCCCTCTGGAGTTGCCACATTCTTTGCATGCATTCCAACGGGTGTCATCAACAGACGAACTCAGCATGGTAAGACAGCCTATTGCTGCGTTTGATGTACTTAAAATAGCGTTTTTTTCCTGCCATTATATTATAAACCTATTCTTTTTCCCGTCAAGTATTTAGCTGACTATTGTGGCAGAACCATTATAGATTTGTCTCGATCTTTCTTTTTGATGTCCTTCTCATATTTTAAGTTACCCCTCTTTCACATGGTAGTCTTGTTCGGTTAATGTCTGGATGCAGATTGCGAACCGGTTCTTGAGGTAAATATTTGTTTCTTTTCCTTTTGGATACATAAGTGAACAAAACCCTGGGATATTGTGCAGAAGAAAACATGCAATTTAAACTTTAAATCAGATAATCACTTAATGATTAAAAGATAACATAGAACACCTAAATCCACCTATTAAAGCCATTTTAATTATTTTAAAAAGAATTCAAGTGTTAAAGGTGGGTTTATACAGTCATTGATCAACAAACTCTGCATAGTATGTCTTGTTTTTCATTAAGAACTCAAGGAGAGTCAATTGTGTGGTAAGAGGCTATTAACAATGGCTTCCTACTATTGGACTGTAAGCTGTTGGCATTAAATACGCAAAGTAGCTCCTGCTAAATTCAAATCCAGTCTTATGGTTTCAGCTTCAGCTTTTTACCTCTGAGTCTGACAGCAGCCCAATCTTTACATTCTATTGAGATAGCAACACAAACCTCTCTCACACATGGACTACAAGCATCGCAGATTAATAACTTTGGAATGAGTTATGACCTGTAGAGTTCTCTCGATTGCCTTCTCCACATGTTTCCCATTAGTAGTACGTTCTTAATGGATATATGCATGTTAATATTTTTCAGGAAGGTTGCCACACATTTCGTGGAGGGTTCTGGAATTACTTCAGCATGGGTAAGTGTAACTTTGCCAGACGGCAACAAAATTGATGGCCTCAGACTCCCTTTAGATTTATGGTTGCCTTGATCAAAATATTGTATCTTTATCATTTCTATTTATGTTCCTAACATCATTATCTGTGCAAGTAAATATGGGACTATGGCTCAGGGTTCAGTGGCAACCTAGACTTAGTCCATTTGAGATTATCTTCTTACAGATACGCTATTCCAAGGCCTTAAAAGCTGTTAGATGTGAAGTTGTTTTCTACTAAAGCTCTATTAAAATTTAGACCCTACTAGACAGTGACGCATATGACTATATCTACTGGAAATAAGTAGTTATTTCAACTTAAATAATTATGTGCATATCGTATTTGTATTCTTGGTGACTGCCAAAGTGACGACAATGCAATTGCGATATAGTGATGCTGACGTCCATATTGGTGCTATAAGTGCTGTGAGGTCATGATCTGCTATAATACAATGGATTTATAACCTTGATATGTTTTTTGGTCGTGTAGATATTCTTATGATCTAAGATGAGACTAGGCCATGTAGATATACTTCAACTGTGACAGAGCGTCTGAAATGAGGGTCTACCATGTTTCGAGTAGTTTAGATGATGCTGAGGGCGGACAAGGAGATGTTAATGTCCAGTATAGACCTATTTGGAGTAAATCTGTAAATAGTTTTTTTCCGAAAATATCTTGGAATGTACATTCCCCGCCCTCAACAAGTAGCCTCCTGTTCTAACTCTTGCAGTTTCTTATGTCATAACTAAGTAAAATTTCTAATATGCAGGGATGGATGCCCAAGTATCTTATGCATTTCATTCTGAACGAAAGTTGCATCCAGAAAGATTCAAGAACCAGTTAGTAAATCAAGTATGGGTTGTTTCTTGCACCTTGATAGGCTCCTAACATGTTTCATCAACACTAGATTTTTGTTTTATGTTAAGTCAATTTTATCATGAATTCAAGAAAGTAATTAGCTAATAGTTACTGTTACATGCTAAAACGCAAACTATTTTTACAATTGTAATTATGATTAGAGTCCTTTCCTGGAGGTTGGTCGTTATTGACTTTGCAGAAGATAATTTACGAGAGAGATGAATTGTCTAGCAAATAACCTACTGCAGGGATGCAAGTGGCAATCCCATAGCAACTTCAAACAGAAGTGTACCCCAAAATGACGGCATTTTACACATGAAACGTTTAAATCTGTGTGTGGAGTAAAAACCCAGTGAGCAAAGAAAATCAGTAGTGGTAACTTTTTCTACCTATCTTGTGATCACGTTCATCCTTTTCCACCTATCTTGAGATCTCATTCAAATTACTATTTTGCAGTTCTATTTAGTGGTCAAAACTTCTCTTGTGGTTTTGACATTTATACCCACTTCACTCTCGTGGAGGCCATAATACCAACCTACCAGGGATTTTAGTGGTTTCGTATGCTCTATGATTCCATATCTGTTTACTGATGCCTTTTTTTTTAATATATAAATTACCTACACAAGAACCTTGCTCGTGTAGATTTAAGTTTTCTAGTAAATAGATATTTCTAATTGGTTTGCAGGGTACATATGCGAAGCTTGTAGGTACACAGGGATGGTTCTTCGCGTCACTTTTTCATCCTTCTGCAAGGTGAGTATGTGGCCTTTGTGAAGTATTTACCCATTTTTACTCTTATCTTTCTTACAAGGAAATGTTATTTTCTCCCTTCTAAGTCTTCCTGGTGGCAGATGTATAAAGTAACTGGCTTTGTGATCTATATTACATGGACTCTTCAAAATGCGTGAAGTACCCGTGTCAGACACTCGACATGTGGATATGGGTATGAGATATGTGTCCAACACATCCTGTAGGATATGCCACTAGGAACACTATGTTATAGTGTTTCTTTTAGTTCGTAATTGCTTTGAGATGATCTTAGTTCTAAATTAAAACGATAGGCATATCATAAAACAGTGTGTAAACTGAGGAGTAATTAAAAACAAGAATAGGTGGGAATAATTTGTCGTGTTCCTGTGTCTTGGATTTTGAAAAATAGACGAATCCGACACTTGGACATGTATCCGGCTTGGACACTCGTACCAAGTCCATGTAACATATTTTGTGATCACTTTTCATGGTTATTTGACTTGAAAATATTGGCCTCAAACTTCAAACTACGTCGTGATTGTCATGATTTTTGGGTTTTATCATTCTGGGTTTTATTATCATAGCCATCTAGTGTTTTTTTTACTCTACAGACTTGTAGCAGTTAATGTGGCAAAAAAAATTGTATTTTCGTATACAATGCAAAAAATCCATCAGGGCCCCTTTAATAGGCAAACACAACCACCTGGTTGGTGATCTAAACTACATTTTGACGGATTTGGTGACCCAAGTGTCTTCACCGTGTAAGTTCAAAAATTAATTTTTCTGTGACCAGTAGTTGATCTAGAAACAAAAAGAAAAAGGAGAAAGGAGATAGGTGGAAGAAAACAACTTTAGAGGGATGAAATTTACAATCCAACTAGTTTTGACCCTGTATGTTGCACACGGGAGCAACAACTGTCAAAATATTGATTAAGAGATCTCAAACTTGTAAGTCTAATTACAATAACAAAATTGGTAGTGACAAAAAAAAATAATGAAAATTAATTTCCACATTTTTATATGGGTTTTCTTACTAATTTTTATTGTTAAAAATGAACTTAAGTAATAATTGCTAGCTTTTAGTAACAAATGAAGATGAAAAATAGTATATGAAATGAGAGAAATAGTTTGTTCCAATTAATAGCAATAATAGTGATAATTCGAATTATAATAACCTGTGTGTTGAGGTTTGTATTACTCAAGGCCACAAAAAAAAGAGTAAAGATATGTAACAGGTGATTGAAAATAAAATGGAAGAGTAGACTGTGTATCTAAACTTGTAATGAAATAAAAAGAGGGAGATTATCTTAGTTAGAAAGAAAAACAGATGGAGAATATTGGGCTTCTAAACAATAGAATAGATTTAAGATTAAAGGGAATACATAGAGAATTAGTTTTGGCAAAGTCTTAGGGATTAATGAAATTACAAAGATATAAATCAAATTTTTAAATGGAACATGTTGACATAGAAGAGAAAGAAATAAAATCTACTTAATTGGTTGAATTTCAATGGGCAAAAAGGAATTCAAACCAAATTGAATAGGAGAGAGGGAGAGAGAAAAAAGGAATCCAATCAATTATTACAAAAGTGAATAAATTGAAAATGCTTTCGAAAAGTCAAAATAGGAACGGCTAAATGGCGAGCTATGAGAGTGCATGTAGGCGGTGATGTGGCCACTTTCTCTCAGCTTCGACTTTCACACACACACACACACACACACACACACATATATATATATATATGGGAGCTGATCCGTTGAGAGCGCTAGCACCTTGGGTTTAGTTGCTAGCGAGATCTGGCCGTCTACGCGCGATCTGTGGACGGTCTAGATCTTTTGTTTGCCTTTTCTTTAAGTCCGTCCGCTATATAATGTAGCGGACGATTTTTGGACAAAAATACCCCTCTAACTTGAAGGAGTCAAAGATGCTGCAAAACCCATCAGCTACATTATGTAGCGGATGATGAATACTCAATTTTGCCCATCATCTCCTTTCTTTTGACTCTGTTTTGTGCTTTGATGTTTGTCTCTGTGCTTTGATGTTTGTTATTTGTTCTGTTATGTGTTCCTCCAGTTTCATTCAAACCATAGAATGTTCTTCCAGTTTCATCCAATAACCACACAATCACATGAACCCAAAAAACAAAAAAAAAATCAGTTGTTCATGAGCTAATAAAAAACATAAAATTGGGAAGAGATCAAACAGAACTGATAATAGGACTGAGATCAAATCAAACCAAAAACAAACCCAAATTGGTGGTGGCGGCGTAAAAGGGAAGAACCAGGCCACGACAGAACCACCGCCATTCCACCACAACCAAGAAACCTACAATCGTTCATCCCCAAGGAGTGTCTCCATTGCCCACAACCACCACCACTCTGCCACCGGCGCTGAACCCATCACCACCACCACCACCACCACCACCACCACCATCCGAACTTCCGTAAAATAAAAAGAAATAATGTTGTGAAGGTTTGGATCGAAATAAAATCCCGAACATTGGCCTCACTCTGGCTACGGCGACGGTGGCGTGAAAGGGAAACTCGCGATGCTTCGTCAGATCTGAGATCTGATTCTTCGTGATGCTTCGGCGATGGGAACTCGTGATGCTTCGTCAGATCTGAGATCTCCTTCGCGATGCTTCAGCGATGGGAAAACTCCCGATGCTTCGTCAGATTTGGGATCTCCTTCTTCGCGATGCTTCGGCGATGCTTGGTCTCATGGGCGGTGGTGGCGAGCGAGAGAGAGAGAGAGAGAGAGAGAGAGAGAGAGAGAGCCTCGGGGACAGAGGAAACACAGAGAAACACCACAGAGAAAGACAATAGGATCAAGCTAGAGGGGTATTTTTGTGCAAAAATCGTCTGCTACATTATGTAGCGGACGGACTTAAAGAAAAGGCAAAAAAAGATCTGGACCGTCCACAGATCACGCGTGGACGGCCAGATCGGGCTAGCAACTTAATCCAAGTTGCTAGCGCACTCAACGGATCAGCTCAATATATATATATATATATATATATATATATATATATATTTGTGTGTGTGTACATATATATATGTGTGTGTATATATATATATATAATTAGATTTCGTTTTCCTCAATAAGTGTAAGATTACATAATCCTCAGAAGTAGAAAAGAGAAAGGAAAGAAAGAAAAGAAAAAAAGGGGGGGGCATCATTTCTGATGCTATTCATGGTGGAAATAGCCTGTCCTTATTAAAAAGGTTTACACTTGGGCCATCTTTCTTATGCACATATTTTTGGCATGCCCAGCTTGTTACAAATGTAGTCTTCACTCCACACATATCTGCATGGAGGTAGCTTGGTGTTGCACCTCCTCAAAAATGAAATGGCAATCTACCTCAATGCAAGACACTCTTACGAAACACTTTTTTCGAATTCAGTATGGATAGCAGCCTGGTTGTCACTCCACAAAGTGCGTAGGAGATGAATTGTCAAACCCAAGTTCCCTCTCGAATTTTCAGAGAGCACTTCTCATCATTGTTATATTCACTTATCTCTGAAGGGTATAAGTATAACCATGCCTTCATAAATTTATTCGGTTCAGATACTTTAGAGTCCATAAGATGCAACGAGTCTTCCACATAGTTAAAACTTGGTTCATTATGTAGCATACTATGAAGCATGTGTTAGGAGTAGGTACAACTTCCCTTTCTAAATTTCCATCTTTATACGAGCCAATGATAGGGTTTCAAGATGTTAGTATTACTGTTGACTTTTTATGGATCATGTTGTTTAATCTTTTGTTATTAAAGTACGTTTGCCATTTTCTTTGCATGGATTTGAAAGATGTACTGCCATCGATATTTGGTTGCATCAATGGGTTAATACAGAGATTCATGAGGTGCAAAAAAGCATCTCAACGAGGATTGCAATCATGCTATAGCCCATGTCAAAAGTGCCGGCTAGAATAGCTATTAAAGCCTCTAGATAGTTCTTCAAGAGACCTTCATATTGGTGTTATTGCAGAGATGTAGGAGGCTACCCCTTGTCTGTAGCCCAACTATTGGACCCAACCAAAAACAAGAACATGATATTCTTCTATTTCTGCAAAGAAAAAAATTGTGTTTCTTTTTCTTTTCTTTTTTTAATAATCTGAGGAACATTACAAGCTCAATATATTCTATTAACTGATTAGTGCAGGATTTGGCGTTAGCATCGAGATAAAAGTAGTTGCTAAAGTTAAGGTGTTTGCAAGACATTAATAGGGTGCTTAGACTGAAATTCTTTTCATGTGGTCAATTGAACCTCTTACATCGAAAATGCTGCAAATTTCTGTAGGATTCATCTGAGAGGAGATATTAACTATATATGTCTGTACCTCATCCATTCATTTGGGGGGCATTGGGCTCTTGACTTGAGTACCAAATATGTTGTGATGTGCTGTTTTCTCTGTTCTGTATCCAAAAGTAGCCTTGATATATGTATTGTTTCCGTCACATAGCTTTGTGTTGATATTATAGGTTTAGCTATGCTAAGAATTTTTGAGTTTTAGTGCAGTACTTGCTTTTTCCTCTTTTTTCTTTAGGTGAAAACTAAATCGAAGTGTTAATACAGGAATATAGCGCAGCTTGCCAAGATTAAGATCGTGGACAGGCATGGTGAGTGGAAAGACCTCCATCTACATCACAGGTAAATTGATACTTTATATTTCTGATTTCTGGATTGATCTCGCTCATTTGTTTGTTTATAGTTGACACATACAGCTATCGGCTTTAGGGGTGGGGGAAGTTGCCCGCATATCGAGATTATTTTTTGTTTTTTCAGATAAATAGTTGTGATGCCGTGATGGTCAGAATTTCATTTCTTCTGTAAAGTCATCAAAGCTGGCTGTTAGTGGCACATTTGCATCATGACCATCCCTCTCCTCCCCCACCACCCTTTCATCCCTTTCATCAATCTTCTTACAACTTCAAACTTTACCTTTGCGCATATCTCATCTCTTGTCGTCGTTATTTCTCCCTTCTTACATTTTCTAATGGTTCTTGCTGCTTGTCCCGTCTGCGTTACTAGAGGTGCTGCCACATCTCTCTCTCTCTGTGTACTATTTTAGATTTTGTTATGCTAGATTGTTGTGCTATGAACTTCACTTTGTTTATGACTTGGAATGCCGTATTTATGTGGTTTCTATGATTATTTTCTACATTGCTACTGGTTATGCCATGGCGACATTCCATAGTGAGGGACCAGAATTCTATGGTTGGGTAGAGCCTGTACTTTCGGCAGTTACAAAAGGATATTCCTGGCTGGTAGTTGGTAGGGACCAGTGTTATTAAAGGCGCAGGCGCACCTAAGGCGCAAAAGGTCCTTGGAGCCTAAAAATATATAAAAATAAATAAATAATAGTGCATTAAAACAATAAAATTAAGTAAAAAATTTTCAGAACATGACAATTAACAAACTTCTAAACACTAGAGAAAGTTTCAAATACCAACATCCTAATTTAACAAGCTTCTTATTGAGGTTTATAACGTACTTCTAAGTTCAAAGGCAATGTGGGGAGGAAGAATTCTTGTGCAAGTATTTCAAGGGCAACTAAATATAAATTACTCATTTTTGTCACTGCTCTTTCCCTTGAGGCTGTAGGTATCTATTGTCTTTTATTTGTAGTTTAGCATACCAGAAACTTTATTCAACTATGAATAAAACTAATGTGTCAAGGACTTGATTTCCTCATGGAATCTGTGTTCATTTTTTCTATCTCAAGGTTCTGCTACTTCTTCTCTAACCCCTGCAGAAACTAACCACGCAGAGATGTAACTTTACTTTTTTTTTTTGGTCGGGTGCCTATGAAAAAGGAATAACACAGGATATAACTAACACAGCTACACGAAGGATCACATGAACTATTTTGAATAGACTTGTGATTCAAGTTCACAAGGGTCAAAGATAAATGCTGCTTTTAAAAACAAGATCGATCTCAATGGGCATAACATAGGGACTAAAAATTTACCTACAGAAGAGTAAGACGAGCGGAGTTACATATATACCGATTATCATTTTTCAAGAGAACCATAGCGCCATAGCCTAAATGCTCAACTACGGTTGGGGACCAAGGAATCTGAGCAGAAGTTACAGAAAAACTTGTATATGTTTAAAGAATGTGCCCAGCTAACTAGAAGACCAACTAAAAAGTCAGATCTTTCCTCTAAAGACTGAGCTTTGGCCTTATGAACAATATAAAGTTAAGCTAACAAATCAGTTAGGTCTCCTAATTTATCCATGTGCGCTCTGTCTTCAACAGCTGTCACAGAAAGGGTAAGGTAATTAGTGAGCAATTACAATCCAGGACCCCAACATAAATATGAACAATTAGTAAAGTATAATTTAGCATTAAATTTTCTCAAGCGTAAGTAGGCTAAAGTCAAGGAATTCGATAGATGAAACTAGACATGGCGAAAAATCAACTTAAGTGTGACAACCCTGCCGCAGCACTGCTGAGCTGCTGCTTCAATTGACCACCGGAGTAGCAGGGCAAAGAGGAGCAGCAATGGCTGCGGCAGCGACCGGAGCTGCAGACGGCCGGTGGAGACGGGAGCAAAGGATGGAACAAGAATGGCGAGGTGACTGTGTGAGTAACTGAGAGCTTTGGTCATCAATCAGAAATCTGATTTTGGGGATTTTTGTAGTTAGGCTTGTGTTTTAGTCTTTAAAATGCTTGTATTGACTTGGTAAAAACAAAAAGGAAAAAAAATACTAAAAGAAAAATCAAAGGCTCACGTGAAGACACGAAGTCAAATCGAACGGCCACGGATTATGCGCCTAGCTTTGTGCCTCCCGCCCCGCTATGCGCCGAGCGCCTGAGCACCTGGGCGCACATGGCACGCGCCTTATTGAAGGCACCGCGCCTAGGCCTAGGCGAGGCGCGATGTGTGAGCCTAGCTGCGCCCTGCGCCTAGGCGCGCTTTTTATAACACTAGTAGGGACGACCAAGCCTCACAAGCCTACATGATAGATAGTTTTGCATTTTTGTCCAGATTAGTTATAAGGAGATTGACACTACATTACTACACTTTTCACCACCTACACTTTTGTCGCTAAAGGTTTTTTGGCGACGCTGAATATTTCTCTTGAAGGCTTTTGGTCTTTATTGACGAAAATGGAGTGCAAGTGTTAAAAAGTGGAGTTTTGTTATCAAATCCCCAAATATAAACGTAAAGGAATTGTAAGCTATAATATTATTGAACTCTTGGGTGTTAGCTAGTTTGGCTTTTTAAAGTCTCTTGGACCAGGGATCAATTCCCGCGTACATCAGGGATTTGCAGGGGCTAAAGGAGGGGGAGGGCCATGCTCAATTGTGTTGCTTAGATCCAAACGGCCTCTGCCATATGTGTGTGCGTGTGTGGTGGTTCGTCGGGGGGGGGGGGGGGGGTGTTGATCCAAATATAGCGCTAGATAATCGCATATTATCTAGCTGATTTGGGTTCATTCCCTCGACAACGCTGACGGTCCAGATTGACTTATTCTTTCTTTAAAATAAGCAAACCGTCCTTCTTTTAGGAGGTTTTTAAAAGTTTATCCAAATACCCCTTATCCTCACCAAAAAAAAAAAGAAAAAAAAATTAAGGTAACTACAAAACCAACCAGAATAGGGGCAGTTCATGGAGAGAAAAAAAGGAATTTTATCAAGTACGCAAGGTTGCAGGGGTGGGTTGGGGAGGGGGGCCGGCGGGCAAAGATAGGTGTGCAGGGCTGGGCGGGTGACGGGAGGCATTGATTGTGTGCATGTGTCTGTGCCAGGGGGTGGGAGTTTGGGAGGGGGGGTAGGTAGGGAGAAGACGGTGTGTGGGTGGGTGAGTGTCAAGGGAACGTGTGGGGGTGGGTGGTGGTGGCCCGGCTAACTTTGCATGCGTGTGTTTGTGTGGGGGTGAGTTGGAGGGGAAGATGATTTGAAGATAAATGGCTTTGGGGGCATTTCTGTCCATGTGAGGGACCACCTACGTTACGGGCAGTTTGGTGAAATCCTTGCAGTAAAAATCTTGATCTCAGCCGTGCGCTTGATAAGATCCAATTTATCTAGTACTATATTTGGATGAGCCACTATATATCTATGCGTGTGTTTGTGTGTATATATATAATACCTATGTGGGTAGCGCCAGCAAGTTTTGTAACTTGACAATTCATCCTTGGCCGTTCAGCTTGGTGAAGAGGATGGTCCGGATCAATTTTTTTTGGTAGGGAACTTACACCACTCGTGCGATTATAGGGTGGACGGTTGTTTTGACGAAAATGCCTTTTCAATCTCTAGCTCCTCCTCTCTACTACTGACGGTGACCGAGAAACTGACTAGAAGTAACGACTGAGTGGTAAGCAAAAACCCAGGAGGGAAGCACGGATAAATAGGGTAGGGTTTGGTGGGGGGAAGAAGGGCAGTTTACATACCAGTTATCGCTCTTGGAATCATTACAGCAGTAGGGACAAAATGGTACACTTTCGTCCTCCCCATAATGGGGTGGACGATGATGGTTTGCTAAAAAAATGATGATCTAAGCGTCCAAGTTGCCAACATGAACGGCGAGGTACATGCTGTATAGTTAGGGAAATTTCCAGTGGTATCAAATGATCAGCTCCATATATGTGCGTTTGTGTGTACTTCTGTTTTCCTGTATATGGAAATTGTCTTGTATGAAGCACTGGTTTAAATGTTTACCGTTCGAAGCCTGTGAGTGGTGGGTGGGTGTTAATTCTAATCATCAGAAGACTCTGAAATATGAATAAAGACTCGGATCCATTGCTATTTGTTTCACTGACATGCTCCTTTGGATTTTAGTAAAGTACTAATTGGGTGAGGCTAAATCCACTCTTTTTTGCTTTATGTAAACCTTAGCTGTAGCTAAAAAGTGCATAGCAGCAAGTTTGTGCCTGTTAGCAACGTATGGCATGTGGATGTGACAAAAAGAGTTTTGGATTTACCATCAAGTCAATGCTTATTTGGACGAAAATGCAAGGAATGGCTTTGAGTAGGTTATCTAGGATTTGTTTTGAGTAGGTCATCTAGGATTTGTCCTGACATGTGATCTTGTAGACCTAATGTAGCAAGCATATCTTGTAAATAGCGAAGTGGTACACGAGACAACTTACAAAAACTGAAGAGCGTTTTCAGCGTTCCTTGGCAAAGGGAATAGATCAGCTTATGCTTGGGGAAGAGAAAAGAGATCGTAAACAGAAGAGAGGGCTGGTGCATTTTGAATGTTGCTTAGTGACATGAAATGGATTGCTGGGCGAATTTGAGTAGAAAAAAGGTTCTTGATTGGCATAGAAGTGGCTGCTTTCTAAGTGAAATTACTAAGTAGAGTGTTTTTTTTTTACTAGTTTTTGACATCTGCAGCTTCCACCACATCTTTACCTTGAAGCTTTCACCTGCCTATAGCGCCCAATTATAGGTTGCTTGTGCTAATATTGTATATTGTTTCTCTTAGATGAATTGGTATTGATCATCGCTGTTGGCTGACCAGAGCATGGAGTTTGCTATATGTAAATAACATTCTTAGGTATGCATCTGTGACCTAGGCACAGGAAAGAAAGGTGACTAGTGAAGTATACAACTCATTAGTATGTATCGCAGGGATAGCTGGTAATAAGAACACAGATTGTCATATTTCTAAATTTTATTTTTTATGTTATTATTTGTCCATGGCTTGCAGTCTTGTTTTCTTCTTTTTTTGTTTTTGTGGTTCCTTGATTTTAAGTGGTCAGTGCACAGCAACAATCTCAATTAGTTGCTTATGGGAAATGCATTGATAAGAGCGTTTTCCCTTTTTCACTTTTTGAATTGTTTATTTGTGACAAAGTGTTGCGTACTCGGTATCACCGTTTTTAATTTGAAAGCTTATCTGGTCTTTATTGAAGTAACATGGGGATGCCTTCAGGATAAGTCTGTTGTGAACTGAGATGAGTGATGGACGTTACGAGCTATTGTCACAATTCTTCCAGCTCCACTGCATTTCTTTATGGACGTCTCCTGTTACCTGTAGTATAATATGCGCAAAGGGCTATTTTTGTGCTACTATTGATGTTTCCTTTTGACAGTGTGCTATGAGCTCTGGAGCAAGGGTGCTTCACACTGGGTGAAGCACCGGGGTTGGGTGCGCGTCGGGTTCGGCTGGGGTGCATATCTGGAATTATGTTTTACTTTTTTTTTTAATTTCCTCAATGTAGGGTGCGGTTCGGGTGCGGATAGGATACAGATCGGGTGCATATCGGATACTTGTGGGGTTAAAACATAGTTTTTTTTAATCCTCAATGTAGGTTGCGGTTCGGGTGCAGATAGGATATGGATCGGGTGCGTATCGATACTTGTGGGGTTAAAACGTAATTTTCAAAAGAATTTTTGGGGGTCAAAAAATAAAACAGAAGTTTCGAGGGGTCAAAACATAAATTACAAAATTGCACTTACCTAATGATGGGCAGATCTTCCATGTGAAGAGAGAGAGAGAGAGAGAGAGAGAGAGCCTGCGGCAGCCATGAGGTGACCACCCATGACCACCGGCTAGTCTGGAGACCGTCCACGATCTCCGGCGACCACTAATCATTAAGCCATGGTTACTTTGCTTGAGTAGTGGTCAGACTATAGACACCTCTATTGTAAATCACGTGTGATTATAAGTTACATACATTGGTAAAAGACGTAAGGGGTGTATGTACTACGAAAGCGTCTAGTATCAACATCATGTGAACGGTATGACCTCTAGCCAATTGCCATGTGACTACTTTTTGAACATTTCTTACTTGATGAAGTATTTTTTTTTTGTTTGTCATGGGTTTGTTATGATGATGATGTAATCGTCAATGGTTTGAATTTTGGAACTTTGCTAATGCCTACTGTTTTATGCTAATTCTATTATGATGTATTTGGTGGTGTTTATGTATTTGATGGTATTGGACTATTGTAGAATGGCCAAATTAAATTGCAATATATATCCTTTTATGCGCTTCGTTTAGATTCAAATAGTCCCTGGTTTTTTAGAAATTAAATACTACGTATACATAGTTAAAAATATAGACATATAATTTGCCGTATCCCGGCCACACCCGTATCCTAAAATTTTAAAAATGCAGCGTCGGCGTATCCGCACCCGTATCGTATCCACACCAGCACCTGTGCACGTGCTTCATACGCTATGAGTGATATTTCTGACATTATTTTTTTTTTTCAATCTGTTTTCTTGTTTGTGACTTGCAGTATCAGGTCAATTATATGCCTCAACTTGCCAAGCTTCTCCGGTGGACTAAATCCTTGGGGGATGCCAAGTGGGAAAAATGCTCGTTATGTATGTATTGACACATCACTTGCTACTCTGTCTGCGTGTGTGTGTGTGTTATATCCATCCATCCATCTGATCTGTGCTCAACTGATCTGCAGAAAGACTTGACTCCACCATATGTAGATGACGGCCTTATTGAGATTGTTGGTTTTAGGGATGCATGGCATGGGCTTGTTTTGCTTGCTCCTAATGGACATGGGACACGTCTCGCACAGGTTTGGGCAAAGATCTCTGGAATACCTTGGAAGAACAATAGCACATGAATCTTTTATTAAAATCCACAGGACATGTTCAATCGTATATATAAATAACAAAGAGCTAGTGTCCATCTTTTTCGTGAAATATACTTTGTTCTCTTAATGCTTGCACGGCTTGGCAAAATAGTCTTCAGGCAGAAAAGTTCATCTAGTATTATGTATTGTGATAAAGTACCAGATACTATACAGTGGAAATCCAAGACGTGGTACTATGAATGATGTTGCCTCCTCTGTAGACAGATGAAACTATCTCCACGCTACTATGGACTTAAATTGGAGCGTCAACAACATGGATGTAGATATAGTAATTGGACCATTAATGTAGTTCTTCATTTTGTTCTCCTCATAGATGGATACTTTTTAGTTGAATATGTAGGGGCTTCTATAGTCTTCTGCAGTTCTTTATTCATAGTCATGTACTAGGTCATTGTCTCAGTTTCACTTTCAAAACTTTGAAAACCTGGTGGGCTCATTTTATAGAGGGTAAAAATCATGGCTTCTCTAAAATCATCATCATCTTAGCCTGTGTCCCTAACCAGTTGGAGTTGGCTACATGAATCCCTTTTTCCCATTCCCCCTATTAGAGCACGGGTTCTAGGATAAGATCCTTTCAGTAAAGCCTTTTCTCACTGCAGCTCCCCATGTTATCCTTGGTCTATAACCACCATCTTACCCCTCAACTTGGCTCACCAAACCATCTCAAGTGATGTTTCCCTCGCTTTTAGTTTGTCCCACCACCACTTTGTTGTGGATATCCTCATCCCTTATCGTACATCAACAACTCGTCTTGTGTGTTGTGTTTCTTGGCTGCCCAACATTCTGAACCTTACAACATTGCTGGCCTCACTGACATCATACAAATTTTCTTGCCTCTTTTAATTATTTGCTTCAACTCAGAAGGAATATTACTATCACACAACACCACACAGAAGCAGACCACCATTTTAGCCATGCTCTTATCCTATAGGCAACATCCTCGTCAACCTTTCCCTTGTTGTGCATTATCGATCCAAGCCTAAGTATATTTCTGAGGTACTTGTTGCTAAAACGGTGTACTCGGGTTGTCTCCCAGTTGTACTGAAATTGCATTTGCTGTACTCCGCCTTAATATAGCTTGACCTAAAGCCTTTAGATTCTAAAGTAGTTCTCCAGTTGTAACCGGAAACTCACTAGTCATTTATTGGTTCTTCTCACACTACTAGTCGCTTTGCAAAATGCAACGGAAAAGTTCCAAGGCTGAGATTTGTTGGTTACGGACCATCAATGACTTGGTATAAGTTAAGTCCTTCCAATTCGAACATGTTGTGAGAATAGTGACTAGTGCTTTTACAATGCATGCCTTGCGACTAAGTTGGTAAACTGGCCGTAGAAATACAATCTTTTGTAGCTCCTCAAATAGTTTGGACTTGGGGTGACGCTACACTCGCTCAACTCTCAAGTCAAACAGCGTGAAGCCTCGGCTGGTTGATTCTTATAGGATGTGCCAATATATTGAATCTCGTAATGTGGTGAAAAATATGGTTCGCAGAGTGGGATTTGTCATGAACTATTATATCGAGGCATATCTTGATTATCTTATTCTTACCTATTCTTTTGGGTTAAATATATTGCTTTCTCAAGTGTAGGCACACCGTATCCGATTTGAATTTCACAAGGGTGCAGCTAACCACACGTATATGAGGATTGATGGGGAACCCTGGAAACAACCCCTCCCGATTGATGACGACACTGTTGTGGTAGAAATCTCACATCTACGCCAGGTGAAGATGCTTGCAACCCATGGCTGCAGATCCAAAGGTGTCCATGATCCGACGACTCCTACCGGTCATGAAGCTGATGGTGAGGAGAGTAATGATGAAGATGATTCTGTTGGAGAAGAGTTTAAAAAGTTCGGCGCAGCAGACACATTCAGGATCCCAGATGAGATCGACATTTCTCAGCTCAGTTAAGCCCACCATTCATCTTTGGTTAGTTTTACATAATTTACCTGCCTTTTATACCGCGACTTGTTGGAGCTTCTTTCCATTTGAACTTCGACACTGGTTTAGTTTCTGGCATCATTTGTCATGAGCCCAGTAAAGCATGAGCTGGCAGTTAGCACGGTTTCGAGAAATATTGCACAGATGGACTTACATGGGTTGTTGCTTGAAGAACCTAGAGTTAGATGTTGCAATACTAGGCAGCAATGTTGAAGCTACTTTGTTGCATATACAAGAGTGTGGAAATATTCTTTTATGAATAATTTTCTCAGAGACTGCATGTGTTGCTTCACTTTAAATTTGAGACTGGACGATTAGGGGTGTAATAAACTCATGAAGCACGCTTATTATTCATCACAAAACAATAAAAATCGAGGAACGTAACGCTGAAGCTCTTTCCTTGTTATCGTTTTTTTTTTTGTTTTTGTTTAGGTAAGATCACGGCTGATTGTTCAAGCGTGGTTTCTTTATTAGGGGTGTTATCTTGGGTTTTTAATTTCTCTCCATCCATGTTATTAAGTCATATTCCGTCTTTGGATGATGCGTTAAAGTAAAGATTAATGACAAAACCCTTCCCTCTAATATACACTTTTTAGCAAGTCGAACCTACTTCCACTTGGACCGATTAACCGATACGGAAAAATTTGGCTGCTATCCCGGTTGGAGGTACCTTCTTCCTAATCTAACGACATTCTATCGTCTCTAAATGTTTTTAGTGACTTTTATTTAGTGATGCTAAAAAAGTGGTGTTAATAATTGTTGCTGAAAGTATTAGAAGAAAAGTCACTAGATACATTTTGCGATGATTAATTGTCACTAAACACAAGATTGGATGAAGATTTCTACAATCATGGTAGGAGTCAGTTTGTTCACCCGATACTCCATTAGCCCGGAAGAAAAAGAAAGACGAGGTTGGGAGCAAGTGGAAGGTGTTCCACGAGCTACTTGTTTAATTATATTTTTAAATTTTGCAGTAGTGTATCATGTAATTTACAAAACATGTTGCAGATCATTTCAAAGACTAATGACTGTCCATTTTCGGGCATTAAACTTACATGTGAACAACACATGCCCATTTCTCTTGGACAAATTGGTAGAATCTCATAAACGTCCTTCCAATCATCAAACCGACCACCGTTCCACAATTGCAGCCTAATCACAATCCTACCACGCACCTTCCCCCCACTGCTAACAACCACTACCATAGCAACCACTGCCAACCACCACCAATCACCGCCTCTACCGACGAGATCAATAGTTATCATTGCTAAAGAAGAAGCACTGTCGACCCTTGCAGACACCATTCACACATGACAAATAGATTCCGATCAACACACGTCGTGAATAAGCCCACATTGGTACAGTCGCCATCAGATTCGCCTAAGCAAGCCCACCACCACACACATCCATGACTGGCAACACCATCAGTCACCATCACATGCAACACCACCACACACCGCCACTCGCAACACCACCGAACACTGGATTGAGCTTGAGCCTGTAATCCAAACGACAACCGGCACTATTGACAACATACCCAGATTTGAATATGGTGAAGATGATAGCATCAAATGGAGATCAAGATCGGCAGTGGTGGGCCGTGTTGGGTATTGGCCGTATGTTGGTTTTGAAATAGTGGTGGTAGGGTTGCAACTTCGGCAGGCTGGACGGGCTAAACGGTCAGATCATGCGCAACTCACTCTCAAAAACTCATGCACATGTCCAGCTCAGCCCATCTATGGGCTGGACATGGGCTGCCCACAGATTGTCTATAGTTTCGTATTAGTTTTTGTTTGCTTAACTTTAACGCAATTCAGTTATCATTAGATTCTACTGATTAGTCATGAATATTTATTTATTTATTTTTTAAGTATATCATTTACCACTGAAGTATACTAATTAGTCATGATAATAAAGAAGAATATAGTGAAGTCTTTAAATGGATTAGTTATAGGCATAAAAACAAAGTTTTAGAACAAAATAAAAGAAAGAGAAAAAGAAAAAGCAAGGATTTCGAAAGAATCTTACAAAGTCTAGTCTTATAATAAGGAACAAGGAAGAAAAAAGAAGTTTTCAAAGGGCTTGAAACGCATATGATTAGATTTCAAATACTAAAGAAAAAAAATCACGGATCTTGTACACATAAAATATATATATATATATATATATATATATATATATATATATATATATATATATATATTTGTATATTATTTAAACGTTCAATGAGCTGGGTTTTTCACAGGCTGAACGGGCTTTGAAAAACCTTTGTCCATGCCCAGCCCATTTCTTTCGGGCTCAAATCTTCTGCTTATGCCCACCATGGTCACTAGAATACTAAACTCATGCTCATATTTCTACGGGCCGACATGGATTGTCCACGGGTTGCCCAGCCTAAGTTGCACCTTTAGTTGGTGGTGATTATGGGTTGTCCATGACAGAGGCGTTGTGCAATTGTTGGTTGTGGTCGTATGTGGGGGTTTTGAGGCGTTGGGTCCCATGGCTGGATTTTGGCTATGGGGGTATACGAGGTGGGCAGTGGGGTTCTAACAATAGGCTTGTGGTCAGTGGGGTTCTGCAGTGGCGGAACCACGTGGTGGTGGGTTCGCTGTGGTGCGAGCAGAGAGAAAGGTGGGCAGGGGGGATGGGGATGGATAACTTGCAGGGGTGATGGTGGTTGGTTGTAAGATGGTTGCAATTGGTGGTGGTCGACAATGGTTGGTAGGGGTGGAAGCGATTGTATTGATTTGCAACAAAAAAAGATCATGTGCTGCGCACGTGCCTGCTTTACACCCCAAAATAGACGGACGTCAACTTTTGGACTGATTTGCAACTCTTTTTGTGAATTACAGGATACACCGTGCATTTTTAAGAAATATTTCAAAATCTTAATTACTCAGGGTCTGTTTAGTAACACTGTCAGTTTTCAGTTTTTTTTTTTTAAAAAAAGAGAAGAGTTCTGATTTTTTTTTTTACCAGTTTAAAAAATTGGTAGCTGTTTGACAGAGTTTATTTTTTCAAAAAACAGAAAAGAACAAGCATTTGACAGGACAACTCTTCGGGTTTATTTTTTTTTAAAATGCATTTTTACATATTAAACATTATTAAAGGTAATTAAGCAACTATATTACAATGTCTTTCAAATAATTAAACATAAATTTTCAACATTACAATGAATAACAAGCAAAATTATTAAACATAATTAAACCAACATTAGCTCATTTTAATCCTAAACAAGTGTAGATTGACCACTGGCGCCAAGACCACCGGCGGACCACCACCAGATCCGGCACTGCCACACTACCACCAAAGCTGCACACACCCACGGATTCGCCCCATCACCACCGGTCTCATCACCACACCGCCGACACCCAGATTGGGCCACCGTTGTCCGCCGCAGACATCACAACCTGCGATACAAACCCAAGGCAAACCTACGACAATTACTCATTACCGGTAATACTCGTCGGCATCACCCATCACACCGTCGGCAACTCGCGACACCCACCACCGCACAACTACAACAAGCTACGACAACCCACGAGACCCATCTCCAATGGCAGATCGACAGAGGCCGCCAGTTTCAGAAGGTACCGATTCTTAGAAGTTGGGCGCAACCATCTCCAATGGTTGTGTTCATCTTGGACTGAAGAGTGGCCAGTGGAGGCGGTGACGACGACGGGCTGTGGAGTCAGGCAATGGGATTGGCCTCGACGAACTCTTCAGATGTTTTGAACTCTTCTGGGCAAGCTTTTGCCTTTGGGAAGAGGTGTTGCCGATGGAGTGAAAGACATGAGCAAACCCTAATTTAGGTGGGTTTTGTACCCAGTAAAGAATAAGTCCAATTCTAGTACTAGTGAGGTTCGAAGGCAAGACCTCATTAATCCACCAACTTCTCCGCGTGAAAAGAGCAACAAGAAAAGAGCAAATTGCTCTCTTAAAAAAGTGGCCTTCTTTTTTAAGTGTTGGGCCCAAAAAAAAAAGAAAATAGAAACCAAACACACCATTTCTATGGGCTTTTCCTCAATTTAAAAACTGGGTCAAAAAAAGAGAAAAAAAATGATGTCAAACGGCACCTCAGTCTTGAAAGTCAATCTTCTCTGGATTGGAAGTATAGAGATTACATCAGACGCTCCCAAATTGAGGTCTCTACTCGAGATATTGGAAGAAATTCAGAAGTGACTTCTAAGTAAAACTTCAATTTCCATGCACCAAGACTAGAAATCAGCTTGAAGACGATGAAACCAAAGAACAAGGATCAGTTGAAAGAGGAGCGCCATCGCCGATAATGAACATGACATTTCTATTTATCTCGTGGATTTTAAGTATAGACAACAAATTACATCTTGCATTAAGCAATCAGAAGAAAATCATTCGCAATTAGGGCTAAAAGGCAAATTAACAAATTAGAATTACAAAAAGAAAAGGTATCTGGTTTACCATTTTCTGTATCCTGATAAAAGCTGCCTGAACTTTGACGTTACCAACTCTATCTCAAAACAGATAAAAGTAATAAGGGAATTGCAGCTTCACAAGGGTCATAAGCAGTAAATTGCACTATCGTGTCACGAACTCCCCTAAGCATGTTGTAATGGCCTCATTAGCCTTCCCCTTCTGAGTTTCTGCCCTTTCTCCTAATTTTTTCTTCTCCCTGAAAGCCAAAAGCATATAAGAGGGAATACCATTGAGAATATCTGGGAAAATTTTCATGTGAGAGGTACCTGAAAGGTACATCAATGCCCCAGACCCTCGATGATCATGAACCGTTTTGTGAAAGACTTGGGTACAGTGTAGTTTGTAAGAGAGCTAAAAGTTTTTGTAATTCATATACAGAAGGGGGAGGTGGGGGCACCTAGCAGGTAAGAGTTATGCTCCAGGCCCTCGATGATCATGAACCATAAAATTAAACGAGTGCATTCATAGTTTGAAAGAGCACAAAAGTTTCAAGGGGAGCATCTGAAATTTTGGCCACCCAACTTCGCGTGAGGTATGCAACAGGAACACTTTTAGCTTTTTAATTTGCAGATTCAAATTCCTGCTGTTTGCAGTATGTTTCGAGTACAATTTGACTATATCTTTTAAACCCATGCAGCAAGAAGACAACTGGAGAAAATATAGTACCTGTCCACATACTCCTTTAAAAGCTCTTTCGCTTGAACCAGCTTAGAGAGCAGATTGCGATAAACATCAAGGTCCCGATCCACAGCCTTTTTGTTTATATTCAAGGCGGCACAAAGCTGTATTACCATCAGATGAGTGAAGAACGCAATAAGTGGAATTTCCATGCACAAGGTCATTTTTCACTTAGTTGCACAAAGCGGGGGACGGGGCGGGAGAGCGTAAGAACCTGGAAGAATTTAAGGTCGGGAGCAGCTTGAATAAATAAATTCGTTAGAGTATTACCATTTCTTGAATATAGCTTGATAGAGGAAGGGAGAGAGGGAGGGAGGGCAACAACAAACAAGGAGGCTTTAAGGACTTGAATAAAGAGAGAAACAAGGAATTGAGCCGAAAAGGGCTTGATTTCTCGGTACTCTCTCCATGCATCTCTGTCCAGCTGAAGGGATCGAGTTCCCATATGAGCTTGGGACGAGATCCCGTGGAGCTCCTAACTTGGGATCGCAAAAGCGAGTTTCCGAGAGAGAAGCGTCACCATATGAGGAGTTTCCGAGAGAGAAGCGTCACCATATGAGGAGTTTCCTGCAACTAAGGTTTTTCATTTCAAGGTAAACCAAGAAAATATTTGACAACTACCCTTCGCATAATAGTAAATGCAGCTCCACACCCTTATTACACAGTTATATCTATAAGCAGAACTTCATGCGGTCTATTGACAAAACTACCGATTTCACTAGGATGAAAGGACTACAAACCAATGTATATCCACTTCCTATTCAGATACACATACTAACAAATCAGTCACCAGAATTTCCGCATGAAAAGAAAGATTGAGAAACTGATGACCTCACGTTATCTTCTCAATCTTGTCCAAAGTGTTGAAAAGTATGTTGAGAACCACCCAATTATACGCTACTAGGGATGCCAACAACCTTAATAAAAGCATTACTTACCCTATGTGACTCTAGGTAATCAAATTTGTCTTTAGGTAATCTAATTTGCCTTTTGGCGTTACAGCTCTTTGAAAAGGCCTGAAGCCCGTTACTTGTACATTAAGTTGTTCACCCTGGATGCACGTACGAAATAAACACAAACATCGTATTCCCTAGGTTCTAAAAATATCACAGGCATTCACTAGAAGTTGAGGTAGTAAAGCTTAGTGTCAAAGTCCATTTAAATCCCCACTGATCCAACTGTCAGATATCATACAAGCAATATTACCAAGAATTAAATTGTTAGGTAGCAGTTAACTCCTCTATCAGAACAGGCTGCAGCGATAAGGCCAACGCATAGACCTTCGTTGACGGGCCAAAGCATATGCAGTTACACATAGAACATATAGCCATCCTATCCGACGCTAGATCTCTCCAACGTATCTGTGACGTCACAGAGTGGAAACATTAGAGGCTGGTTCGAGGGTGCTTTAGACATCCACCCATGTTCATAATAGTTGCATCAGCAGTAAAGAGTGTCCCATGGTCATAGCACCATCCGTTCTTATGTTCGCAGATGCTAGGAACCATCATCCACTCTACTTGGCTGGATGCTTAAACAGGCACCATTCATTGTGCAATGTGTGCAGCCACAGATGCGTTTGAGAGATCCATATCTCTATTGATAGACGTGGATCAGCTCCTACATATGTATGTACGTCCCTATGTATACATATGTACACATCTATACATGCATAGCTATACATCCCTAAATGAGATGCATTCCATTATCATATGCATATAACATGTGGGTGAGTGGCAGAGTACAGGGTAGGACTGCAAACGAACGGAGATTTTTATGAACAAGCTCGGACTTCGTTCTTCAAAAACTGGTTCATGATTGAATATTCAAATGAAGAAGCCGAGCTTGATCAGTAAAATAGTTCACAGGCTCGTTTAATAAATGAGCCGAACATGACCAGATAAAATTGTTCATGAATGAGCTCATGAATAGCTCATATATTTTGTATACAAATATGTAGTATTGGACATGGCTATACAAGCCCAATCCAAAATGACCACAAAGCCCAAACCAAACTCCAAACATAAACCCAACCATGCACTCCTTCTGTAGTCTATTAACTTATAGAAGCCCAATAGCCACAAAGCCCAAACCAAAACCCGAACTTAAAAGCCTACCCGCATTTCTTACTTAACCTAATTCCTCTCCTTTCTCTTTCTGGTTCCACAAAATGCAGCCAAAAGAGATGGAGGCTCCATCATTGACCACCGCGTGCCACGGTGCCTCCATTCAGCAACCGGCATCACCTCCTTTCAATCACCGCCACTACCGCTATCACCCCCAAATTTCCTTCAACAACCACCACCACCACCGAAGGCGCCTCCAATCGACCACCACCACCTCCAATCAACACTGTCGGCGCCTCTAATCTATTGCCAGTGCCTCCAATCGACCACCACCACCTCCAATCAACATTGTCAGCGCCTCCAATCGACCACCACCGCCTCCAACCAACACCACTGTCAACCAATTTCTCTTCCTCTCTTAATTTCTCTCTGTGATATTGGGGATCTAGTGTGTCCTTAATTGAGTCGTCTTATTTGAGTGATTGGCAAAGCGTTTTTCAAAAATTGGTTTTTCACCAAATTCCAAAGGTAGGGTTTGTGTGTTGTTAAATTTTATCTTTTTTTTTAGTTAATTACATCCATGTCCCTAAGGTTAAGGTGAAATTACAGTCAAGGACACAGTTTCAAAAGGTCATCGTTCCGTTAAAAACATATACTTTTTGCTTATGTCATCACTACGTATTTTTTATACGTCAATACTGCCCTCATTTTGTATATACAAAGTATATACCATATAAAAACTTAAACATCCTCATTTTCCAAATTAGGGTATCAACCATAATTCTCACCAACCCAGTCACCGGCAGCTTCCTCGGCAAGCATAAGCCCCATCGGCCTCATCCTGGCGCCAACGAACGCCTCTCTCCACGTCGTCCGGCTGCCTCTCTCTCTCTCTCTCTCTCTCTATCCCCCCACCCCCATCCCCTCTCTTTCCTCTCTTCCCATCTTTCTCCCTGCCCGTTGCCTCATAGAAAATCCACCACCACAAACGCCAAAATACCACTGCCACAATCGATCCACGCCACTGCAGCCTACCGCCGCACAGCAAACCACATACGTGTCCACCACCCCCTCTCACAGTCAAATCCCAGACCTGTCGCTGCCCATGCCGTCGCCGCCCCCTCCCTCCCCCCACCTCGCTGCACCATTGATTCTCTAATTTCAGATCTGTTTAATTGGGTTATCACAGCGGGTCACTATGTGATAATTGGGATTTGTAATACATGAGTAGCTTGATGAACCCAGAATATATGTTGTCTTGTTAGGCTCAACATATTCAAAGTGGGGTGAGGGAGGGGGCGACGGCTGTTAGAGAGACCCTAATTTAGAGATTAGGGTTAAAACCCTAATTTGGAGAGAGAGAATAAAGGTTTGAAACCCTAATTTGGGAATTAGGGTTTCAAACCCTAATTTTCTAGTTTAGGGTTTCAAATCTTTATACAGTGGGCATTTTGGTCATTTAATCCAAACCCTTATGTATTTTTGTATTTCCGTTCGGTCAACGAACATAAGTGTTATTTGTACAAACTAATAGACACGCATGTAATTTCACCTAACCTCAGGGACAAGGGTATAATTAATCCTTTTTTTTTTTCATAATTGAAAGTGCCATTTGTACGAACCAAGCCGCGCTCAGCTCGCTTGGTAAAAGTTTCGCGGGTTCGAGTTCCAACATTAATCCAGAGCTCGTGACAAACACGTGCCAAGTTAGAGCATCTGTAAATTACATGATCATGAGCCCGAGCAATCCTTAATGAGCCGAGTACTCAGCTAGTTTGCAGGCCTAGTACGGGGTGGAGAAGTGCAAGAATTTAAGTCTAAAAGGGAGGGAGTGGTAGCTACTTGGATAATTATTTGACTATATCGTATTTCTATGTCTTTCTTTCATTTGTTTGTAGATTTCCTTCTTAGAGCAGAGCTAAAATCTCATTTGTCATTCTCTTTTACAATGATATTCTTGGGAAAAGATAGTCATATTGGGCTGTAAGTAAACTTGGTGTCAATGGTTTTAATGAAACAATATGAGAAGTTGTTAGGGTCAAATATGAGGCTATTTCTTCTGCCAAAGTGAGCGCCCAAGGAGCTATTTGGTGGAAAGCGCAGAATTGGAAATATCAAGGAAATCATGGCCCTAGGATAAGATTCCTTCAACCAAGAGCCCTAACTGAAGCTGCATATATTAATGTTATGTGGCAATTGAAATATAAAATATTTTTCGGCACCAACAATTCTTCAATCAAACTCTCTTCCCTCAAAGCTACAAGGAAAAATGTCAAAATGAAAACAAAAAAGAATAAAACTAATGAAGCCCAAAAGTTTTTAGTATGCATGAATGCTGAAATCAAATCATCTCATGCTATTTAACCAACTTTCAACAACAGTATCGGGGAAACAAAGAGAATCCAATGAGGTGATGGCGATTATTATGGCTTACCATAATGACCTCCACTAAAATCAGGACATGTCAAAAGTTACTTATCTACTAGGAGAGAATGTGGCATAACTTCCAATATAGAAAAAATCAGAAAGACTTTTCCATGTGAATTCAGTAACACTTGGGAATCCATTGGGGCCGACCTCTGCGCTTCAAGTCGCGATTCCATGTTTTTGGAGCGAGTTCGACCCAAATTCACATAGTGAATTAAGTAGTGCTCCGGTACAGAAAACAGGCTAATTTTATTTTTAAGAAAGAGAGGAGTCATGGGCCCTAATGTTGGGGCTGCAATGCATGGAATGAAGCATGCTGCTCTGGCTAACGAACATTGATTAAAATAAGAACGCCTGACCTGTTGGTCATTTATTACTCATGGTCCGTTGAAACAAATTATTCCAGGATAACATTGTCTTAAGGTGAATCAAGTGAACAGATCAAAGTAAATATCATGATAAGAGAGGATATGGCTATTACCTTCTCTAAAATGGTGGGTTCAGTCACATTTGCAAGCTCAAGAAGGCGAAACAGACCAATAGCAAAAAATCTACTGTAGCTGAAACTTCCTTTACCCCCAGCTCTTTCTGCAATGTCCTTTAAAATGCCTTCAACTTCTCCTTCTTTGGATGAAAAATCAACTAATGTACTGGCAGTCTGAGCACGAGCCCACTCCTCCATTTTTTGTGCGTCGATCCTGCCAACACACGAGTTTTTTTATGATTCAAACACAGAGCCAGGTATTTTTTACAGTTTAGAAGTTGAAAAGTTCAAGGGATAGTGCCTTCCTGCATCTGATGTTTAGTAACTGATAGATAAGTTAACAATCATATTATAAAAAATAGAAAAGGTAAGGATATAGTAAAAATTGACAGATTCTAGGTTGAGGACCAGTAGATCCCTCCCTATGTGGGTTTTCTACAGCTAAAATTGAATGACAACAGAAGATAGTTTTTGCTATTATCTTGTGAGGCAGCACATGAGCTATCCAATTCTAGCTTCATATGTTGAAGATTGGTAAGAAGTCACAAACAGAGAAACTCGAAGGAAAACTACATTTTTTCAAATAAAAATAATACTTACCCTGCTATATAAAAGCCAACTAAAGCCAAAACTAAAAGTAGAAAAGCAGGAGGGAGTGTTAACCAAAACAATAAATAGTAGGTAATGATTTGCCTGTATTGCTCAGGGTCCTCCTGTAGTGCCTTAATATATGCTTGGAAGATGGCCTCTCGGTCCTCATCACTAGGGTACCCTTCCATGAGTTGATCATACACGGTAACAAAACCAAGGGCAAACACAGCATCATAACAGTACGTCCTTTTGTATCTCATTAGATGCTGTTGGACAATTAGCTCTTGTAGCACTGTGTTGTAGATACTCGGTATGGGCCGCTTATAAGAATTGAGGAAATTCAATTTTGTTTCAGCCACAGTAGGCACATCTGAAAAATTGACGTGCTGCATTATAACCAACTAAATAGCCAGATAACTAAAATCGTTCTAAAAGTAATCATCTCATCATTATAGCATAATTCTATCAAAGTAATTCTGCTGATTCCTCACTGGTACAGCGGTCCCTAAATGGACTTTACATCAGACAGATTCGAAACCAAACCGAAGCAAGACGGATTTGGCATAACCGTTTACACTCCATTTGGATAGATCCATGGGTTAGAAACAAAAGGATTTTTTGAGAAGTATAGAGTGTTGCTACAGAAAATAGTAATATTTGGAATCTGGAGGTGCAAAGACACATGTTTTAGTGGATCCTTATGCAAGTAATATCCTGAGTGCTGGGCGACATTATTTTTTTGTATCCATCCAATAGGAAGCTCTCAAATCCACTCATTCATATTGTTGCAATCCAAACCCGAAGTATCACATACTCCCTTCATTTCGTAATGTTCCTCAGCTGAGACTTTTTGCTAACACCTAGGATAACATTGACCTTACTCGTCTTTTTCACCCTAGTTGGACTTTACAAAAGCTATTTATCTAGCCATACTTACTATTCAAGTTCAATAATATGTTTAAAAGCTCACATCTTATCCCAGCAGTTCGTAGAGAACACATTAGGGAACCGAAGGAATATAAATTTAGCTTACACTCCTTGTAGGCAAAAATCTAAATCCATTGAGTGGAGGTGTTCATAATTGAATTGCAATCCAAACTTGCAAGAAAGTTTTAAAGACGATTTCACGTTAAGCTTTCAGAGCAAACGGTAACTTAACAAACTAAATACACAACAAGTAACAAAAGATTCATCCGTTTCTTGTTTTACCGCGATTAAGAACTCACAGATACGAAACAACGGCAATTGAATTGTTTTAACAATCCGACATTGTCTCATAAGCCAAACACAACCCCCAGAGTAGTCAGCAATATTGTGACACGGTAACCGAACCGATTAAATCCGGGAAAACTCACCTGTAGCAGTAGACATGCAATGCACGACCAAGCGGGAGCTGGAATTGGAGGCGCGGACGGCGCTGGAGTCGCAGCCGAAGCTGGTGCGGGGCCGGAAAGCGCAGAAATCGGAGGTGAAAGCGCGGGTTGACCAGACGGAGGCTTTCCTGTCGGGGGAACGGCATATTGCAGGGAAAGAAAGTGAGGTGAGGGCCGCCATGGGATGGGGAAGTGAGGGAATTGGGCGGAAAATGTTCAGATTTTCATGTTGGGAAATTTCAGGGGGAAATGGAAGGAAAAGAAAGGAGGCCTTATCCGCTACCGAATGCATCATAAAGTCTTTAAGGATGGGAAGCCTGTGTGGACTTGACACGTCGATTGTGGTTTTTTTTTGATTTTGATTTTGATTTTGATTTTGATGCTGACCTCTCCTTTTCTTTTTCTTCATGTTGGTTTTTCTATTTGGAGTTGATTTTGATGCGCTTTATCGTTTCGTTTTTTTTAAATTAAAAAGAAAATGGTAATTTATCGTCGCAAAGCCTAATTTTTTCCGCATAGCATAATGTGCGAGCCATTACTGACGATTCCCTTAAAGATTTTAGTTCATGTTTTCCAGATGCACTGCATAAATATTACTACAAAAATGCGCCTGCCTTCTAAATGCTAATTTGTAGGAACAAAAAGATATCATGTCGCTAAAGTCTAATTTTCGTAGAGTGACATTAAAAGATCAATAACACCCTCATTGTACTTTCAGACTTTAGTCATAGCAGGGACTTGATTTCGTAAAGCATGTGGTGATTCAAACTCTTAAGAGAGCTTGTCAATGTCGCAACGCGTGAATGAGTTGCACGTATAAATTAGGGTGTGCAACTTCTGCTATCTTAAAACTGTTAGGTGACGAGATTGAAAAAAAAATGAGATTTTTGATAGTAGGATGGGCTCTAGGTTAGGACTTTCTCCGGTATTCCCTATTTTTATGTATAAGTTTTCATCTTTTACGTCAAAATATGTACAGAGTTATTTTGTTATGCGGGCTCGGTTAAGAGGTCCGACCTTCCGCGGGGGTTTCACAGTTTATCTGTGTAAAATGAGAAATATGAAGTAACTCCAGACTATTGGTGCGAAATATTTAGGACTTTCAGATCAAAGAGGGCTAATGACCGGACCGAGACAAAGGGGATACCAATTTTTTTATTGTACATTCAACACTTTTAGGGGCTGTTTGACATGCATTCTTCACCTCTTTTTTGGCCCAATTTTAAAATTTGGAGAGAAGCCCAAAAAATTGGGGTGTTTGGTAGTGACATTAATTCTTAAAGAAGCCCAACTCTTTAAAAAGAGAAGCCTGTTTTCCAAAAGAGCTTTTAGCTCTTTTTGAAACCTCTTTTCACGCTGCCCAGATGGCTTCACTTATGCGGTTTGGCCTTCGAGTCTTCCTAGCAAGAGAAAATAAAAGATCTGTCAAATCAAAGAAAACATTAGGGTTCTCTTCTCTTTGGCCGAATCGCATCTGAGGAGTCCACAGCCACCGTTTTGCTCGAATTTTCTGGATCGCATCTCATCTCTCACGGGACCACAGCCACCGCCTCCATCGCCGGTCACTGCCTCCGTCGCCAGTCACCGCCTCTGTCCCTTCTTTCTCCGGCGCAGCCACGAACAGCTCTTTCTGGGGCAACATCTCTTCGCTGCGAAGCTCGATCTCATTTCTTCGGCCGAATCGCATCTGGGGGAGTCCACAGCCACTGCTCTGCTCAAACTTTCTGGATCGCATCTCATCTCTCACCACGCCACCGCCTCCATCTGAACCGGGTATCTCTCCCTTTTGCTTGTTTTCTGTTCCATATGGTGTGTATTTGTTTTTTAGTTGTAATTGGAAACTGTTGCTCTGTTTAAAATCTCCAAGAGTTTGCTTCGGTTGGCTATTATATGTTTGAAATCTCTCCCTTTTGCTTGATTACAGTATCTCTATTATATGTTTTGTCTTGGATTTTGGTTAGCTTGATGGTTAATATAAATAAAAATACAGTTTCTTGAAAAAGCCAGCTTGGAATTTGAGATTGTACAGTTGGGTGATTTGGAAATAAATGGATTTTTGTGTCTAGTGTTTAGTCTGCTTGATGCCGTGAATGTGAAAGGTAGTGCTTGTAAAACCTAGCTTTGAGTTGATTTAACTCATTGAAAATTGGTTGATCTTGATGCGATTCTGCTAGGAGATTCTTATTTCCTATGGTTGGTTCAAAACATTAGAAATCTTGAGTTTTGCATAGCTTTGCTTAAGGAATGGTTCAAGTAGGTTAACTAGCTTTAAAGAAATTTGTAATTTTAAATTCAGATTGGAAGTGACTTGGTTGTAAGCTAGCAGAACTTTGATTTTTTTGGTCTTCCTGTTTTGGTTCAATTTTAGTTTTATTATCTGGTTGCTTTCAATGATCACAAGTTTGATGAGATACTGTAATCAAGAAAAAAAGTTCAACTAATTAAAGAAACAATGTGAAAAGCTGACAGTGTTACTTTACTTATGCACACAACTAAGGCATGATAAGGCTTATAGGTTGTCTTCATTATAATGAGTGGATTGTTGGATTTGCTCTTTAATTTTCTTTATATTCAAATGTAAGACCAATTGTAGTCTTTTATGGATTTGTTAGAGCTAGCTTTTCAAGATGACCGACTGTGGTAAAGATGATGATGTTGTGGAGGTTAATAGAAAAGATGTTTCAAAGCCGTGGCCTGCGAAGAGTACTTCTCTATACATTGATCTGTTGGATGAGGAGGTTAAGAAAAATCAGAGATAAATAACACCTTTACGCCGACTGCTTGGATTTCACTGAAAACTCAATTCGCTGCGGCAACTGGTTACCCTTATACTCAAGATCAACTAAAGAATAAGTATCAGTTACTCCAGACTGACTATAAGTTGTACACAAAACTACTTACGACAACCACTGGAATAGGAACAGATCCTACTACGGGGAATATTGTTGCTGACGATGAGATGTGGGATAGGTTAATTAAGGTAAATGTTTTAAGTTCCATTCCACCATTCTTTATCATCTTTCTCCTTTCTCCCAGTTTTTTAAAATTTTGTAGAACTTACTTTGATTTGTTTACTTTTTATATACATAGCAAAATGGTTGGGCTAAGAAGTATCGAAAAAGGGGCTGTCCTCAGTATCCACAACTACTGCGTATTTTTGGGTCTACGATGGCGAAGGGGTTGAATACTAAATCGTCAGCAAATTTACCTTCTAACAGTGATGATGTGTTCATTAAGAAGGAAGATGATGATCCCAAGGATAAGGACTTGGCTGTGGATCGAAAGAGGAGTAGATCTTCTATTAAGAGGAGTGGTAGGAAGGAGAGCTATAGTGCCACGTTGTCAACCTTCTTAGGTGGTCTTGCTGAGAGTTCGAAAAAGAGGAATGAGCTTTTTGAGAAGAGGTTGATGTCCAGTTCATCTTGGATTGAGGGTAGAGGTACCACAGATGCCACAGCTGAAAGTGATAAGTCTAAGAAGAAGGTTAAAGATGCTATTGCATGCTTAGGATCTCTTGAAGGCATTGATGGGGACCAGTATGCTAAAGGCTTTGAGAGAATGTGTAGCGATGCACTTTGGAGGGACATGTTTATGGATATTCTGGATAGTAGGAAGGTTGACGTGGTCTGTAATTTGAAGTGATATTGCGGCGTGATTACGTGTCTTTTATTGGGGTGATTATTTGAAGTGACATTATTTATTTTGATGTAATGTTATCTTTTAGTTTGTGTGCTTGAACTAGTGGGGTTTTCCCACACTAATAATTGTAATAAATGGATTTTGTTGCGTGTTAACGATAAATTTTCTCTACCTATGTTGTTTTGTTCAATTCATTAATTTTGCCTATGTTTTAATGTTGAAACATTAATATTGCCTATGTTGTAAAACAGGATGGACCGAAATATGGTAGGGATTTATGATGCTTATCAATTGCTTGATGAGTTTGAGGAGTTTGAGGAAGAGGAGGAGTTTGATGTGGCAGAGGTTTTGGGCGCTATAGGATTTATGGAATATAAAGACATGTATACGAGCAAAAGGCCCATGAGAAATTCAGCACTTAGAGGACATTATTATGTGCTAGAGTTAATTACTGGTCATGAAGGTAGATGCTATGATATGTTGAGGATGAGATCGCCAGTTTTTATAGCATTATGTGAACTTTTGACGGCTGAAACTGGTTTGCAAGATTCTAGACAGCTGACTGCCCTAGAACAATTAGCAATTTTCTTGTTTATACTCGCACAAAACTCAAGCAATCGCCACGCTGCGGAGCGGTTCCAACATTCAGGCGAGACCATATCGTATTACTTCAATCATGTTTTGAAGAAAGTGTGCAGGCTTGCACCGCAAATCATTTCGCCTCCAAATCAAAGTGAAGTTGCACAGGAAATTAAAAATAACTCCAAGTATTGGCCTGATTTTAAGGTAAACATTCATCCTGTGAATATCAAATTGTCAAATGGTTTGATATCTGTAGATGATACGAATTTGCTTATGTGTTAGAAATGTATTGGAGCAATTGACGGTACTCATATTGATGCATGCATACCGGCGGGTGAGAAAATTGCTTACCGTGGAAAGATGGTTAACACAACGCATAATCTCTTGTGCGTGTGTTCTTTTGACATGTGCTTCACTTTTGTTATGGCTAGTTGGGAAGGAAGTGCACATGATGCCAGAGTGATTTTTGAGACAATTACTAACCCCGTTCATAAGTTTCCAATGCCTGTAGGAGGTACACACATCCATGCATTATAGCTGAGTTTGATCCTATATTATATCAATTCACAAGTAGTCATACTTACAACTTTTTCTCAACATTTCAGATCATTATTATGTTGTCGATTCGGGTTATACAAACGTGATTGGGTTCCTGGCACCTTATAAAGGCGAACAATACCATTTAGAAGAGTTTGAACGAACCGGGCCACCAACAGGTATCACAGAATTGTACAATTACAGGCATTCGTCACTACGAAATGTCATTGAAAGGTCCTTTGGCGTTCTAAAGAAACGCTTTCCAATTCTGAGTAAGATGCCATCTTTTTCGCTTAAAACTCAAAGTTACATACCAATTGCTTGTTGCGTTATCCACAACTTTATTAGACGACAAGATCGAGGTGATCCGGATTTTCTGGATTTTGCGAGGGAAGATATGATTGTTGACGGCGCTCAGATCGGCGGGTCACAAGATCAAAATCAAATGTATTTAAGTAACCCTCAACTGCAAAAGAGAATGGCGGAAGTTAGAAACCGCATTGCTGAAAAAATTTGGAGCCACAGACGTTGATTTTTACTGTTGAGATTCCTCGGTTTATACCACTTGAATCAAGAACTAGGAATGTAAACCATTGTGATATATTTGTTTACCTATGTTTAATTGTGTGTAAGACATCATTGTAATGTATTTGTTTAATTATTTGTAAGACATTATTGTAATACATTTGGAGAATTATGTTTAATTATGTGTAAGAGATTGTAATATATCGGTTCAATTATGTTAAAAAAAAAAAACCAAAAGAGCTTTCCTATCAAATGCTTGGACTTTTCTGTTTTTTGAAAAAATAAACTCTGTCAAACAGCCACCAGTTTTTTAAACTGGTAAAAAAAAATCAGAACTCTTATCTTTTTTTTTAGAAAAAAAACTGAAAACTGAAAGTCTTACCAAACAGACGCTTAGTGTTGGTTCATTAACAGGCCTGGGATGATCCAAAATTTTCTCATGCAATTTAAGATAACTTGTATACATTTTTATGTTAGTATAGTAGTTGTGCTCATTTTATAAAGGTTCTTTTTTTTTTTTTCAATCAAGAGATTTGAATTAATCTTATTACAATTTACACGCTAAAGAAAACACCTTGAAATGTGCCTTAAAAAGTTGCTACTAAGATCTTTATGTTTGGAATTTCTATATTTAATTAAAAGGGTTGGGCTTAAAGACTTGTTTTAGTTTATTTTTGACATGGTTGTTGTACTTTTAAGTAACTTGGTCGTCTTCACATATAACCTAACTACTTGTGTAACTAAAATATCAAGGATTAATTGCATCCATATACCCGAGGTTAGGGTGAAATTGCAGTAAGTGATACTAAGTTTTAAAAGGTAACAACTGTATCCTTTCGTCATTGACTCCTTAAAAATATTTTTTTTGTTGCTATCATCAATACATGTTCTTTTAAAAGCCAATACTGCCCTCATATTGTATATACATGGTATATAGAATATAAAATTTTTAAATCCTAATTTTTCAAATTAGGTTTTCAACCCTGATTCTCCCCCACCCTACTGGGTCTCCTCCCTCACACCACCCCGCCCGCCGCATGCCCCCCCCCCCCAAATAGTGTGTTCCCTCACCTCACCCAGCCGCCATTATTACATCATCCCACCATAATACTATTCACATGATCCCAACACTACGACACCACTATCAACACTGAGATCCACGACACCACCTCCACCCCCCAGATCCACCGTCGTGAGCCATGATGTGGGAGGTATGTTAAGTGGGAATGAGTGCTTGACAGATAAATTGTGTGACAACGTGCTTTGTGGGTGTGGGTGTGTGTGTGTGTGTGAGATAGAGAGAGACAGGGAGTGAATGAGTGTGTGTGTGTGTGTGTCAGTGCGCCGCACGCATGGGTGGGTGCGGGTATTCGTGTTGTGCGCATGCGCCTGTGTGTATATTGAAGTTGAAGAAGTGTAAAGGGATGGTGGTGGTGGTGGTGGGGCTATATGGTGAGATGAAGGGAGGAAGCGGCTTCTTAAAGAAGAACGACATTTGAAGAATTATATTCCTAAGTCATGGCAATCTGGTCTTTTCATCCAAATCATTACGTATTTTAGTATTTATGTTCTGGTAACGAATGTAAGTGCTATTCGTTCAAACTAATGGTTACGTATGTAATTTTACACCTTAACCTCAGGGATATGAGTGTAATTAATTACATGGAGTACAAACTACAGGGAGCGCAGTCTAATAAAAATAGTTAGTAGGTGCTGAGTGTAGTTATGATAAACTTCGAGAGTGTCATGTGTAATTTGCTCCAGACTAAAATAGGTTTACGAGATATGTAAACGGAAGATTCACTCCTCTTCAAGTAAATTTGAAGACAGAGATCTTAGGTTTTATTTTCTTCTCTTTCGAATAAGACACATTTTTTTTATCATTTCAAAGAGTATGATTGACATTTTGCCCATGTATTCCATTTAAAAATCAGGAAAGCAAAAATGTGCATGTATAAAAAAGACAACTTATGGAACTCTAGGACCCCGTTCGGCTACCTTTTCTTTTTCAGTTTTTATACATGTATTTTCTTTTTTCAAAGCATGTATGAAATTTTGTTTGTTTATAGTTTTTGATAAGTATCTAATGATGCCTTTTTTTGGCATAAATTTGCTCATATACTGTTTTCATTGCTGTTTTGAAAACGAAAATGCATTAATTTAAGTAGCGTTTGCAAACCATTAGGTTTTATATTTTTTCTCCAGTTTTGTAAACTGAAGAAAAAAAACGCGTTTGACATACAATTTTTATTTTTTTTCTTCAGTTTTGAAAATAAAATTTTAAAATATGGCTATTTTTAAAACTCCCATTTAAGAGTTTTGGATTTTTAGTTTTGAAACCACCACTACCCTCCCACCGCCACAACCACCGCCCACCGCTGGCCACCGCTGGCAACCGTCGTTGACCATCATGCCTGCCATCACCAGCCCCTACCACTACCACGGGTAACCACCACCAAAGAAAAAACTCAAAATAAAAACTGGGTCATCAAATACCCAAAAGAAAAAAAACTCAAAATAAAAATTGGGTAATCAAACACCCATTTGTTTTTGTAAAAAATAAAACTAAACTGGTTTTTATTTTTATTTTTTATGAAAATAGAAAACTAAAATCGAAAGTGATTTCAAACAGACCCTTAGCTTTTTCTCCACAAATTTTTTCCCATATTTTTTAAATACCCCTATTGTTCACATTGAGGTATACTAGAAATCCTTAATATACCTTCATATTTCTAAAGTTTGGTGGTAAGGAGCCCATTGGTTAAATCTGTCATATGATCGAGCTTGACTTCCCACTATATCAACTATTCTTAAATATCCATCATAGAATTTGGGTTTCCCAACCCCCCTCCCCCCCTTCAGCTCACCCCACAAATTAGTGGTAGTGGATGGTGTTTTGAGGTTTCTGGAGGTGTTATGGGTGGGGATCAAAGGTGGTAGATCGTTTGATGGTGCAGATGTAATGTTGTTCGAGGAAGAGAGCGTTGGTGGTTTTGGGGTGGATGTGAATCATATTGACTATTGTGGCTATGGATCAGATCAGTTGTCGTTGGTAGCGTTATAGTGCTGATGGCGGTTCAAGTCGATTTTGAGATGGTTTTGTGGTAGCTCTTCGGGTCACGATTTGGCTAGATGATACGAGATCGAAAGTGGTTAGTGATTTGTTGGTTCTTTGTGGTGGCACATTAGTAGGGCGTGGTCCTTCATGGTGGCATAGTGGCAGGGCGTGGTTCTTCATGGTGGTTATGAAGAAAAGTAGTGAACATTACGAGAAAAAAAATTGGCTTTATTTAATGCAGAGTAGACTTTTGTCAATCTTTTATGTTATGTAGGTCATTTTTTCCAAAAATTAAATGAACAAAAAAAAAGAAGTTATTTTTTGTAATTGTTGCAAAATATGGAAACAAAGCTGTAAACAAACAACCCCCCTAAGGTTCTAGGTCAAAGCTTTGTTTTCAGAGCAATTACCCTTTCATAACGATGGTAGAAAAATTAAAGCAATCATCAATGTATTTCATTTTAGTCAAAAACATTCTAGTGCATCTTTGACGATGACCAACATTTGTGAATATGATGCCTTCTGCAACCGAGTATCAGAGTCCATATTGACCTAAGCATATTTTATCTCGATAAATTTCATTTGTTGCAGATGAATTTTGTCTGTTTGAATTTGGTTAAATGTTGATATAATCCTGTTGAGGGCTCAGAACTTGATCTAGGACTAATGTCTTTTGTCCACAGTTAAAAGCACAATCTTGTCACATGTTGTCACCTAAGTAGCACGGACACGGGTACGGTGTCGGACACCGACGGGGGCACCGGACACCGTAATTTCCAAAAAATTAGATTTTGGACATCGTAGGACATCACTATTTTTTTAATATATTTTTAATATATATTATTAATAAATATCTAAAATTAAGTAATAATAATTATACAAGCAATATTTATTTAGTCAATGTACTAGACAAAACAATTAAGTCAAATATCAAATATTTAATAAAAAAATGTGCCCACTAGGTATGCATCAGATATGCTATGCCTATGCTTATGCACGACAGAGTGAGAGAAAAAGAAAAAAAAGGAAAGAAATGAGAGGGACTCACGGCAGAGGAAGGAAACAAAAAAAAAAAGGAAAGAAACGAGAGGCGGAGGAAAAAAAGATGACACAGAGACGAGATGAGGAAACGAAGAAAAGGAGGAGACCTATGGGTCAGCGATGGCGGCGGAGGACCTCCGGCGACTATGGCGAGACCTCTGGCAACGGCGACGGCTACAGCGGCAGCAGCTGGCTTCTCTTCTTTCGAAAACTGTAGCCGTCAGATCCGTTGGCTTCGGCTTCAGTATCTTCGTAGACTGAGCTCCGACAACACCGGCGACAGCTCCGGCAACACCAGCGACACCGGCGATAGCCTTGATGTGGTTGGCAAAGAGAAGACGACCGTGAGCTGAGAGAGAAGAAGACGGTAATAATTCAAAAAATCTGAAATTTGACCCAAACGGTCCGACACTGCTCCATGTAGTGTCCGAGACTCGTCGATGAAGTGTCCGACAAGGTGTCGGAAATAAAAAAAATAAAAAATTCCAATGTCGATTAGGCATGTCCAACACGTGTCGGCCGGTGTCCGGAGGGTGTCGAGGTGTTCGTCCGTTTATAACACCATACCTCCACCTAGGAGAGGTGTCCATGCTATCTACGTTGTCACATGCCCCCTAAAGCTATTGGTGATGATATGGAGGACACTCAAAACTTGTCATGAAGATGAATGAACCGAGCAGATGCCGTAGGTTCTGTGATTAGCCTCTGTAAAGCAGCCGAATTCAGAGTTTGTTAAGAAAAAAGAAGGTGAGAAAAGCTTGAGGTAAAGGACATCAGGGGACATGAAATCAATGTGGATGTGGGAGGAAAGTTATTGATCCATGTGACATATGACCGTGATATGGCTACATGCAGAGGCAGATAGTTGCTTGTGGTGAGCGATAAGATGAGAAGCTTTGGAGATATCCATAAGAATATTTTGAGTGAAGAGTAGAAATGTATAGCAACAAAAGAGGGGGGATACAAGACATGTCCTGATAGGCAAGTAAAAGACTTAGGGATGACATCCCTATCCGATAGAAACTGCAATAAATTAAAAGCTTACAACGACATTAACCAAAAACAAAGACAAACTATAAAGTACATAAAAGCCTACAACTATAAGACTATTTTCTTTTCTTTTCTTTTCTTTTTTGGTTGTTGTGAATAAGTAAAAAAAAACCAACTAACTACTAAAAAAAAAACCAAATAAAACAAGATAATTACTATCAACAAAGAGTTGGATGTGGTTTGGAACGAAGAGATGCAGTTGAAGTGGGGAAATAAATAAATGGAAGTTATTTGAATGAAGTGATCACTTAAGGAGCTATTGTCCAAGCTACCCAATGAGCGAAACTATGTTACTAGGCAAAAGGCCTTGTAGATTATATCATTAATAGGAGTATTATTAGTGCATTAAGAAGATTGTTAAAAAAGAGGAATTTTGTTCATTAGATTTGGCATGGAGGGCGAGAAAAGAGTGACTATCAAGCGATCTAAACATTGATAAGCATGATTGTTGGGACTATACCCTGAAAAGACACAAGAGTTGGGCAAAAGTTAAATTTGTGTATATTGCAGGGACAAAGTAAGGGAAAACATTTGCAACCAGAAAAATTGATGAATGATTAATCCGGCTCTTTGTAAAACAAATTTGCATAAGGACCAATTACGTTAAGCACGTGTGTGGGCTTGTTTTGTTAATGAGTAAAAGAGTAGTGTCAAAGGCATAAGCCCAACATTTTAAGGGGGACACAAAATTGAGCACAGAGAGAGAGAGATCCACAACATGACAAAATTTTCTAAGTCCAACATTTTAAGGGGGACACAAAATGGAGGAGAGGGAGGGAGGGAGGGAGGGAGGGGGAGAGAGAGAGACCAGTATTGACGACATGACAAAATTTTCTCTAGACTCTGATGATTTTGTGGGGCACGCGATCGATTAATAAATGCCTTGAGTTGTAAGAACAGTGGCGAGGATACCAAATTCTTCTCTCACACTTTGAAACGCTTTTAATTGGACACCATATTGTCCTTGAAGAAGAGCTTGGAAGTTTTGAATGATAGAACACTGAGACTTTTGAATTAGTGAAGACACCATGAAATTTTTTTAACAATAATGAGACAGTATATTCTCCTTGAACGATGGTTGGGCAGGACCCGTTGCATCTTTTTTTATTATTATTAAAGTTAGAAAATATATACCAAGGGAAAAGGGGGGATATACAAAGAGTGTAAAAGTGGATGACAACCCCAACTACCAAAGTAAAAAAGTAGCCAAGACTACAAGCCAACCGGTCAGAGACGACTACAAAATAAACTACAGGAACAAAACACCACGTGAGTAGACATCAACCCAAGCATCGGTCGGAATGACAATATGCAAGGAGTAGCCAATCCTGCTGAGCACTAAATCCCAATCGACAGGCAAAAGTAGCGAGAGCTGACGACAGACCGAGAACGCCTGTAGTACCCAGGGTATGCACTGAGTGCATCTTCCTGTAGCTAACAGTCATCGCAGACCAAATATGTACATCAGTCCCTGGAGGAGTTGGACTACTCTGAATCTGATGCACAATGTGAGAGGAGGCAAGTAAGACAATAATATGATGGAATTTAGCGGTATGAGCCCAATGAATAGCAAAATGAATAGCAGAAGTAGTAGCTAGTAAATAATTTGATGCTGTGCAAATAGTAGAACAAGCACCCACTAGGACCCAAGAACAATTGAGCAAGACCAAACCAATACCAAACTGGTGAGCATCCGTAGTAGGTTTGATAGAGATAGAACAGAAGGTTGGTGAGGAGGGGATGTGACAAGGGCAGGAAGGCAAGACTGTAATACCCTGATTTAATCTAACCGAGGATTAGATTAATCGAGGGCATTATTTTCATTGATATTATTATTTTTATTGATAATCGGCTAATTAGATAAAATAGGAGGTTGGTTTGGCCTACGGGGTCAAAATGCAATTTCGGAAAAATTTGGGAGCGTAGATGTAAATTACGGTTTTAATGGTGAAAATGATACAATGGGAGACAATATGTATTATTGTGGAAGTTGAAATAAATTGGGGTTTGGATATAATTATACAAAGTTCGGGGCTAGTTTGTAGTAACGAATAGCTTGCGGGTTCTTTTTATAAATATGTAAAGTTGGGGTCCTTTATGCAATTTTATAAAAAAAATAGTTTAGAAGCCATTTTTGGGCTTGCCACCTCCTACCAGCTTTGGTGACTCAGCCCATTTAAATAGTTTAAAATGGAAGGGATAGAGGAGAATTCGGGTGATAGAAAGAAAGAGAGAAAGAAAAAAAGAAAGAAAGAAAGAAGCAAACAGATAAAGAAAGAAAGGAGCGGTGACCGAATAGGGAAGAAACAGAGACGAGAAGAAAACAGGGGAAGAAGAAGAAGCTCGGAAAAGAAAGCAGAGAGAAACAGAGAGGAAAGAAGAGAAAATTGGACAAGGCCACAAGGTAACCTTCTCTACATATTTTAGCGTGCCATTTAAACGCTGTGTGTGAAAATTCCATGTTCAGTGGGTGTTTTAGCCGGCGCAGGGAAGGAGGTATGTAAGCTGCATTGTGGTATATTAGTTGTAAGGTGGGTTTAGGAAGAAAGTTGGGTAAGGTGGTGAAGTTGTGGGGTGTTGCCGAAAGCTTAGTGCGGGAATCATGGATATATGCAGGTTACGTGCGTGTGTGTGTGTGTGTTGAGTGCGTGACTGGGTGTGGGTGTTCTGCTATTACAACAGTGTTGGGCGTGTGACTGCTGCTGCACTGCTGCCATAGTGGTGCTGTTATGCAGCTGCCGTGCTGCTGTTATGCAGCTGCCGTGCTGCTGTTATGGAGCTGTTGTGCTGCTGTTATGCAGGTATTATGGTGCTGTTTTGCAGCTATTAAGCTGCTGTTTTGCAGCTGCTGTTATGCAGCATATAAACTAGTGTGTAGCAGGTGTGCGTTGTGTGCGAACCGTGACTCTGTATGTGTGTTCATCATTTGGGTTAGGTGGTGGGGGAATGATTTTGGATTAAATTGTGTTAATGTGTGTTTTAAGAAAACATATGTGGGTATTTTAGTGGTTTAGCAATGGTTTTGTGAGTTGATGTGCTATTTTGGGGGAGGGGGCTAGGCAAGTAGATGGGTCACGACTGAAGGTTGAAGATGGAGTGTGTGTGTGTGTGTTTTAGGTGTTTTAGTGTGTGACAATTTGAATAGGATGTGAAAGTGTCACTAAAGGGGAAAAACTATTTGGACAGCTCTTTTACGATTTGTTTTTCTAATAGTTAAGTCCAAAATTAGACAAAGTGTCAAACTGTAACCCCAGTTATTTTTTGGGAGACCTGTATTGTGAAAAATTTTTGGATTTTTCCGACGTCGGGAAGGGGGTGAACGAAGGCGGGAAGTTTAGAAACTTACGGTGAAATTTAAAATATCAAACAAGCGTGATTTCACGCAAAAATTTTATGAGGACTCTATGATGTTGAGAAGTTCCATTTCCCAAGATTTTGGGTCATTCTGAATTCGTTAGCTATTTTTGGCCGAACGAGCTTTTAAGCGCTCGGTCCGGACACCGGTTCGGAATTTTTGGACAAAATTTTTATAAAATACTTTTTAGCTCAAAAATGATTTCACGATGCATAAAATAGCGTCTTAAAGTGGTTTTGAGATTTTTATGGTGTCGGGAACCCTCAGGGGTATTTTGGTAAATTGCCACCCGGAGAGAGGTATTTTGGTAATTTTTTTGGTAAAATTTTTCAAAGGACTTTTTAGTCCAGAAAGGGTTGTAAAACACCTAAAAGGTTGTTTTGAAGCTGATTCGAGGCATTGTGGTGATAGTAGACCCCCGGGGGCATTTCGGTAATTTGCCGCCCAGAGGGGGTATTTTGGTAAATTTTTCTATAAAATGCTTTGAAGGACTGTTGGTTTAGGAAGGGGTGTAAGACATCCGAAAAGTTATTTTGAAGTAGTTTTGAGATGTTTGTTAGGGCGATGGCCGCCAGGGGGTGTTTTGGTAATTTTCCCCTTAAAATTTTTTGAGGAAATATTTGGTCTATAAATGATGCAGTACATCTAAAAAATAGTTTTAAAGTGGTTTTGGGGGTGTTGGTAATGTAGCGGCCATCAGGGGGTATTTTGATAATTTGCCATGTTAACGTCAAATTTTAGGAAAGACGCGTAATGCAGCGATCAAAATGGTGAGAAATGAGGAATGATGTTAATACGTTAAAATAATGAGATTGTGGCTATTGCTAATGAGTTGGTAAGCTAGGATAAGGATCCAATTATTGGATCGGATTAACAAGCTGTCGTAAAACGCTATAAACGATTAAATGGGAAGTGGTAGAATTGGGAGTGCGTATATGTGGAATGATTTCTAACGAGTAGATTATTATTTGGCTAGGTGATGCAGCTCATTGCGATCAGAGATTGCGAGTTGCTTCGGCTATAAGCCAATCAGGTAAGGACAATGCGGTTCTCATATGCTAATTCATTGTTTCGATTAGCATGCCATGTTGATGACGTGTTGTTGAATTCTTGTTGTTATGATTGGTCACCGGTAGTCATTGTGAGCGGTATACGCATATTTGAATTGTGCTGTTGAGGACTTAGGGTAGAATAAATTCCCTTAGTCCGCCCTGTTGATAGAATTTAGCGAGGATGATGGGTGTCCTAGTATGCAATGATTCGATTCGATTAGCATACCTGAAGTGGATGATGTTGTAGAGATCGTTGCGTTGTTGTTGTGAAATGTCGGCACTTATTGATAACCGATATTTCTCTTGTGTAATGACGTTGTTCAGGGCTTGCGGTAATCTTCTCCCAAGTCTGCCCTGTTGATGATGTCATGTTGAGCTCTTGTTGTCATGTCTGAACACCGGTTGATCTGTTAATCCGGTATTCCTTGTTGAGCTGTGTTGTTGAGGACGTAAGGTGAAATAAACTTTCCCTTAGTCCGCCCCGTTGATGAAGTCTTGTTGCTTGGCTGTAACGTGGTTAGGGAAAACACTCTAAATGAGTTCCCTGCTTGTTGACAGTGTCTCTTCTATTTACTTGAGACTGAGATGAACATCCCATAAAATGGGACATCAACATGAGGAGGATGGCCTGTGAAACATGATCACTGGCAAAGAGGATGTAGGGCGCGCGCGAGTCGAGTCTGTCATGTCCGGTCAAGTCTAGTCTGTCGTGTCTGAGTTGCATTGCATTTGATTTTCTTTTGATGTTAATGATTTTAATGACTTGTATTTCGTTGATGTTTATCTTTCCATTTCCTGTTTTAGTGTTCACTTGCATAGTCAGTCAGTCAGTTTGTCGGTCAGTCAGTCTTGTCCATGAGGAGGTGGCAATAATGCTGTTCTGTTGGGCCTTAAAGCCGCTCAGTCTAATGAAAGAAAAATTATCGTTTGACAAGTTATGTTGATGCTGAAATTATTGACTACTCTTGATTCATTGCTATTGTTGAGATGATTATTATTCCTCCGAATCTTTTGAATCATTTGTACACGATACTCCTCGTGTTGTTTTTACTGGGCGATTTGCGCTCATTCCTTATGTTGTATTGTGCAGGCTATAAGGTTGATCAAGGAGAACCCTCTAGAAAAGGGAAGAGAAACAAGCTAGAAAAGTTGAGCAAGGGGATAAGTTGTGTGAGGTAAGACAAGCTGGAAATGGTGAGATAAAGACCGAGCTTCGAAATAGGTTGATTAGAGTCACGCGACTACAGTCGTATATTAGGTTGTAACCATTCATGTTGTCTAGAGACTTGAAAGTCTTCCGCTGCAGTATAATGTATGTTTGTAAGAAATTTTTTTGTAAGGACGCATTTTGGAGCGTCTATTAATGATGTATGAGGATGTAGTTGCTCTGTATTTAGCACAGGGTTTTGAATGTAATTATGGTCGATAACTCAGCTCGGTGACGTCACCTGGGTTGAGGGTGTCGCAAAGACGAATAAGGGGTGCAAGGGAGGATGGAAATGCTCAAGAGGGAAAATGCAGGTAGACTGGCTGGGGGTCATGTGATGGAGAGCTCGGTACTCGCGTCGCTGAATTTTTTGGATACATGTAGAGAAGAGGTGAGTTGAACGGATACGAAGGAAAGTGGCACGGGCCTTTGTCACTAAAGTAGTGGGAATAAAATTTTCGTGTATGAACACTACCGTATTCCTTCCCAGCCAAATGTGCCAAAGCGCAAGAACAATCCAAAGGAAACGCATCAGAACAGTCGAGTGGTAGAAAAGGGCTTTCTGGAGCCAGTGCACAAGCCAGTCTTTCACAGAGCCCATACTCAAACCTAAAGAGTGAGAACTTTGGTCGGTGAGCCAGAAGAGCTTAACACGGCCACAGTTCAGGAATAGATGGAAATGTGTTTCAACAGAAAGGGAACAATGGGGGCATGCTTCCAAAACTGGGCAGTGGCATTTACGTAAGGCAATCATGAGAGGCAAACGTTCATGTATTAGCTGTCAGAGGAAGTAATTGATTTTCTCAGGGATGAGAAGACGCTAGAGTTTCTTCCAAACCTGCGGGTTGAGGGTCGGCACTGAGGACTTCAAGCTGGAGAGGGCTAGCTGGTAATAGGTATCTTTAATCAGGAAGGTTCACGCGCGCTCATGTGGCCAGAATCTAACATCTTAAGTGAATTTAGGACTGAGATCCAGGCTAAGTATCTTAGCGACCAGCTTTGAGGGAAATAGGCTAAAGAGTAACCGAACATTCCAAATCCGAGAGTTTGGGAGGAATAGATGACATAGTTTTAAGTGATTGGTAAGAGGTCGGCAATGGATTAGCAGATCAGTAGGAGTGACAGATGGCAACCACCAGTTCATCCATACCGAGATAGATCATCCATCCCCAATGTGACACTGGATGTCATGTTTTAGAGTTCGCTAACCCACCAATAGACTACACCATGCCCAAGACCCAACTCTAGTAGACCTGACATCAAGGAAGTCTTTGGAAGTGAAGTAATGACCTTTGAGGACTCGGGCAAGGAGGGAGCTAGGTTGATTCCATAGCTTCCAGGCTTGTTTTGTAAGTAAAGCTTGGTTAAAAGCCAAAAAATTTAGAAAACCAAGGCCACCGAGACTTTAAGGTAGGCAAAGCGAGGGCCAGGAAACCCAGTGAATTGACGTACGATTTGCCTCGCAAGACCACCAAAAGCAAGCTAAAATTTGATAAAGCTGAGAACAGATGTGCACTGGAAAATGATAAGCCGACATGTAGTGGACCAGAACAGAAGAAAGAACAAATTGTATGAGAGTAGTGCGCCCAGCCTTATTGAGAAGGAGACCAAGCCAATTTGCACATCGATCTTGGACCCGACCAACAAGACTACGGACCCATTGCATCTATAAACACTAGTTTTAAGACCTTCATGTTAATGAATAGAGCTGGGGAGAAAGAAAATTTAGATATTTTCCGAGCCAACATAATAATAATTAAAAGGATAACAAATAGAAGTGCGGGGTTGTTTGTTCAATTGCATGACTCGCTTCATTACTTTGGAGTTGAGATGTTTCAGTCTTTGGTGTCAAGTGTCAAGAGAGGTGCCTTCGCCAAGACAAGCAACATGTAGCCACTTGTCCTGCAGTGAACCAGATTAAAAGGGTCGGGTTGGACTTACATGGGACGGGACAAGATGCATTAAACCAAATATAGAACAATGTGGGGGTAGGGCGACTTGGGATGCGGCTGGACAGGTCGCCCATATTGCCATCCGAGTTTGTATTAAGTCACATTCTATTAATTTGTAATAGATCTATGGGGTAAGGTTTGTTGTTGACAACTCTAAAATTGGACTGGAGAGGAATTTAAGAATCTTGGGGCATGGAATCCCTGAAAATATGATTTCAGTCCACTAGAATTATCAAGGGAACCCGCAGGTTGAGTCACTATTTTTATTTGGTTGAGCTCTGATTAAACAATGTGAAAATAATATAATTAAAAAAACAAAGGGGACTACCAATTTATGGGGTCATTAGCATTAAAAACTCATGTTAATTCAAGTCATCCAAAGAAAGTGTTTCGTGTTCGATGCTTAAATGAGGAAGGAACACATTATGAGTTACATTTCAACGGTTTCCTGTTCATTACATCCATGGAGTTAGACATTTTTAAGCAGGTGGGAGTATGTGGAAGTATTTAGCAAATCCAAGGGATTCAAACCCCTTTAAAACCTTGTTACCCTTCTCGTAATTTCAAGATTTACCATCTTGTAACTAAAACATACACCATTTTACGCAAGACAAAAGCAGAATGAAAGATATTGTCTTTTTTTTTTTTTGTAGCTAGTGTCAGGAGAAAATAGAAGAACATATACCATAACATACTTTTAACTTGATGTCATCAGTGTATGAAGTTGGTCAATCGACTTCTTTAATTTGGGGAAGAAAATTATTAGTGCCGTTAATGGTAACTTGGAGAGGTTTTAAAGTGTATAAAAGACATTAATTCCCTTGTATTCCTAAAAAAATTACACTTCTTCTATAAATTTTGTCACCACAACATTTCAAGCTAGAATATGGTAGAGGTACATCAGGAGGCTGCAGAAAATCATATATAGTTATCATAATTGGTGAAGGCACTGGTTCAACCGATGTTTTAAATAAACAACTTTAAATTAATCAAGATTATAAAAGAAAAAATATTTAATCAAAATACTTGATAAGGCGCAAATTTCAGGTTTAAGGATAACAACATGGATATTTAATTACTAAACCCCAAAGTTAATAAAAGATTAGGAAAACTAGTGTAAAATCAAAGGATTGACATTATTATTTGCTTCGTTTGCTAACAAAGATGTGTGGTTGTTTGAAGGTGCTTAATAAGAACTTCAAGCTAGGTCTCTCATGTTCAATCCCCGGCCCAGTGCCATCAATTGTATCACATTAAGTATTTTTTCCAGATGTAAACGTGACCATGGGTGTTAACTCGGTCCAATTGGCTAGTTTGCCCTAGAGTCGGTCAGTATATGCCACGTCATTCGGTACAAGTCCAAAACTGGTCCTAAATCATAAACCAGATTGGGGAAGTCCATGACATATAGTTGAACTTGTCCGACCGGCCTGTGATACCCCGAACGTATCGAAAATTTTTTAACACTAGGTTAATTAATTAACGAAAAAATTTTATCGAGTAACGTCCTTTCGGCATTAATTAGGTGGCGGGAAGTGAGAAAAGGTGTCCGTGTAGCTTGGGGTCAAAGTGAAATTTTCTAATTTAGAGGGGCAGAAAGTTAATTACATATAGTTGAGGGGTCATTTTATAAATATAAAAACTATCGGGGATCAAATCATTATTTTTTGGAAAGCTTACCCAAATGCCAAGTGTCCAAGGAAAGTTTCCTACATGTTGCCACCTCATGTTAGGGTGGTGACTAAGGGAATGTACAAATTAAATAGTGAGTGATTGAAATTCGGGAAAACAAAAAGAGGGAGAAGAGAACAAAGCAGAAAAAGAAAAGAAAAACAGAAAAAACAGAGAGGAAGACAGCTTCGGGGAAGGAAGAAGGAAGAGGGAAAAAGAAGAAAAAGAAGAAGAAGAAGAAGAAAATAGAGAAGAAGGCAGCTTCGGGGAAGGAAGAAGGAAGAGGGAAAAAGAAGAAGAAGAAGAAAATAGAGAAGAAGGCAGCTTCGGGAAGGAAGAGGGAAGAGGAAAAAGAAAGAAAAAGAAGAAGAAAGCTCGTGGAGAGGAAGGAACCAACGAGTAAGGAGCTCCACTGTAAACATCCTTGTTCATGGATTTAATTCCATTCAAGTTTGATATGTGACTCCATTTTAGTGTAAATTGTATGGAATCAGTGACTGTGAATGGTCGTGTGTGTTGGTATGTGGGTTTCGGTGTGGTGCGCATAAGGTAGGAATTTGTGAGGGGTAAATGGATTTGAGGCAGTGGACTAATGGGGGAAAATCATGGTGTATGAGTGAATTGGGGAAGATAATTCAGTGTGTGTAGATGGTGTTCTTGAGTTTGTGTGGTTCGGGTGTGTTCGTGTGTGATTGTGTGTGTGTTTTAGATGATTTACGTTATAAATTAGGTGTTGTAAGGTGTTGGTGATGTTGGATGCGGGTTTTAGGTAGAGAAATGGGGAAGAAGGGGTGTAACCGTGGATGAAGGGAAGAGTTTCAGGGCTGCGCAAGTCGGGCGTGAGGTTGAAGAAGACTGTACGTGTGAAAAAACGTGAATTAGTGTGTGTTGATCATGGACTGTAAGTGTAATGGTCACTAAAAGTGAAAAATAAATTAAGCAGTTTTTTCAATAAATGTTTAAAAATACCTAGAGCTAGATTTAGCCAAATTACAAAAAATAGACCCCAGGTAGTTTTAGGAGATGTACATCGGGGAAAAATTTCAGATTTTTCCGAGAACTGGAAAGGGGTAAACCGCTATGGAAAACTATGAAATTTTATAGTGCAAATTAAAATATCAAACGAGAGGGTTTTGGCTCAAAAATTTTATGGGGACTTTAGGATGTTAGGAAGTTTCTTTTCCCAAGATTTTGGGCCATTCTGAGGTTGTTTACTATTTTTTCACCGAGCAGGCTTTTAAGCGTTTGGTCCGGACACCGGTCTGGGATTTTCGGGCAAAAATTTTCTAAAAAACTTTTTAGCTTGGGAATGACTTCAGGAGGGTAACAATAACGTTTATAAGTGAGTTTGAGATTTATTTGGTGCCGAGAACCCTCGTGGGGGCATTTTCGTAAATTGCCACCGGAGAGGGGTATTTTGATAATTTTTTTGGTAGAGTTTTTCGAAGGACTTTTAATCTGGAAAGGGTGGTAAAATACCTCTAACGTTGTTTTGAAGTTGATTTGAGGTGATGGGAGCGATAGTGGACCCCGAGGGCATTTTGGTAATTTGCCACTAGACGGAGGGTATTTTGGTAATTTTACCATGTGAACTCCAAACTTTGGCGAATGCCTTAATTGAGAATTTTAGAATAACAAGAAGTGGAGAATGGGATTAAAATCTCTAACTAAAGGGTGTTAGCACTAGTGCGGTGCTCGACTAGGTTAAAGACCTGGCTATTGGGTCGGAGTAATCGACCGCTGTAGAACACGATAATAGCTGATAAATAAAATAAAATAATTTTTTATTATGATGATCAGTGACTAACAAGTAGGGTCTTATTTGATTAGGTGACTTTGCTCGTGGCGTTTTGAAGTTGTTGGGCTCGTCAGCTAAAAGCCAGCCAGGTAAGGATAGTACGGCTCTTTGCATGTTATGAAATTGTTCCTCGTGGCATACCCATCATTGTTAGGGTGAAGTATGATGAACGTTTTATGGTGAAGATGAGGTATCGGTGATTGTTGTGTCTGTACCTCTCGTACTTGAAATATTGTTGTGGTTTTCGACTAGCTTGTTTCCTAGTCTACTTTGTGTGCATTTAGTGATGATTTTGGATTACCTTGTTGAACCTCGGTCGTATGTTTGACTGGAATTTCTTGTTGAGTGGTTTATTGAATCGAGGACATGGGGTGAACTCAGTTCCCTTAGTCCGTTCAGTTGTTGTATTATGTGCTTTGAGGATAGTGTGGTTTGGGGACGAACAACTCTTCGTGAGTTCCCTTCTTGTGCTTGTTGTCTCTTTTATTTGTTTGAGACTGAGATGAACATCCCAGATTACGGGACATTATGTGAAAGGAGGGCCAGTGAAACATATTCACAGGCAAACAAGAGGTAAGGCGCGCGGGTCGAGTCAGTCGTGTCGATTGAGTCCAGTCAATCCGGTCGGTGTCTGCATTGCATTTGACTTTATTATAATACTACGATTTTAATGGCTTATATTTTATTGATGTTTAATTTGGCACTTTAGTGTTCACGTGCATTGTAGTCGGTCAGTCAGTCGGTCAGTTCGGTCAGTCCAGTTCATTAAATGTGGTAATAATGTTGTTCTGTTGGGCCTTAAAGTCGCTTAGTCTGACTACAAGAAAAGAAAACATGTTGCTTGATCCATTGAATTGATGTTGTGTCATCCTTTGAAATTCTGGATTCTTGATATCGTTGAGACTGATTATCATTTCTCCCAAGGATGTCACTTCATTGTCTGCGTTGTTCCTTGTATTATCTTTACTGGGCGATTTGCGCTCATTCCTTACCTGTAATGTTTTCAGGCAGTCATGGCGGAGTAGGGGAAACTTCGAGGAAAGGGAAGGAGAAAGCGCTTAATCAGTAAATCCAAAAGTAAGACGGCGATATGCTCATTTTGGGAACTAGACATTTTGTGTAAATATTTCCGCTGTGCTCATATTGAGCCTTACGATGAAATTTTTTGTAAGGATGGATTTTTGTAAAACCTGACGTATGTTCAAGGATGTTGTTTTTATAATTGCTCTATATCGACAGGGTTTATGATGTAGTAATGACTGACAACCCGGCTCTGGTGACATCACTAGGGTTGGGGGTGTCTCAGGTTGGTATCAGAGCATAGGCATATGATCCTGTAGACTAGGCATAAATATTAAGTGTTTACGGGGGCAAAAAAGTGTCGAAGTTACTTATATCGTGTTGTAAGTCTGATGTGAGTTCATATGCCTTGTAGGAGATTATGGCTAGAGCGGGATGGATTGATGAGCATATAATGGCCGGGACGAGAAGGAGGAAGATCCCGAGGAGGACCCCTGGCCAAATGACGAGGAGCCTGAGGAAATAGATTTGTCAGGACCAGAGGATGGGGAGGAGGAACAGGAAGAGACTGAGCCTGAGGTGCCAGTGGGATTTGTGAAGGTTGGTAACACCGTGTATCGGACACATCATGTGAAAAACTTTTGGAGACGAAGGTATATCGAGGTAGTGAGGGAAATGGATCACCTGGTGTATCAGGCGAAGGAGATGCGAGCTATGGAGGGGCATGAAGTCAAAAAGTTAGAGAGAGTCATCGTGAGGGGTTGGCACGAGCGAATAAAAGGGAAGAGTATACCTTTGATGTGGGGAGAAGGGTGGTTCGGATGATGCAGGATGGGTTATGAGAAACTCATCCGGCGAGGTCGATGCCGAGGGATCGGCGGGAAATGCTCCTCGATGAGGGGTATTGGTACATGGTACTCGCTCAGGAACGGAATAGGTTTTCTCCAATTTAGAACGAGAAGGAAAATGAGGGAGGAGTAACGTGTAAAAATGTATAAAGTTGACTACTGATGTGTAGAAATGTATAGAGTTGACTGTTGATGTATATGTTTGTATAACGTTAACTATATGTTGTAACTGTTGTCTGTACCAAATGTATGTTGTATAAATGAAATATTGTACTTACGGGTGTAGAAGATATTATAGTTAAGAATGTTAATTGTGTTTATGTCAGGAATGGCTCGTCAATTGCGAAACCGGATGATACCCCTAGTGGAGGAGGCTCCTAACTTAAGAAGGCCACCTACGGAAGCATCTTCGGCAGGTGCCGGGGGCGAGAATGGGGAACATGTAGAAGCTGAAGTTGAAAATAATAATAGAGAGGACTTAAGAAGATAACTGGTAGGACTGTTGCGGGAAATTATAGGAACTCCTGCTGCACAGCCAGCAGCGATGGCTGCATCTGTGCCGATAGAGGGAAAGAAAGAGTGTAAGATGTTCATCCTAGTGAGTTTCATGGGGGTAGTGACCCAATCAAGGCAGTGGCTTGGGTTCGGGAAATGAAAATGGCTTTTGAGATAACGGGGTGTGGAAAGCACCAAAAAGTAATTTTTGCAACCCACTTGCTGAAGGGAGCGGTGGTTACTGGTGGGATGTGCAAAAACAAGTTGAGGCAGGGAAAAAGCCTGACCGCCCCTATGTTGCCTGGAAGCATTTTAAACGGGTATTTGATGAAAAATATTTTCCTGTGACAGTGCAAAATAAATTGGAGACAGATTTTCTCAACCTGAAACAGAAAGACAAAACAGTAGAGGAATGCATACGAGAATTTGATGAACTAGCACGTTTTGCCACGCATCAGGTGATTACGGAAGAATGAAAAGTTAGAAGGTTTGAGGAAGGGCTGAGACAACCCTTAAGAAGAATTGTCAAAAGTTTTCAGCTACATACTGTTGACGAGGAAGGTGGGTTCGTGCCTACGTGGAGGTGCCACAAAGGCTGCAGTCCGAGTCAGCTTCCAGATGTGCAAAATGAGAGACAGCAAGGACGGAGTAAGGGCTGAGGGCAAGGCTCCCCAGACAGGCCGCGAGGGATGGCAGTGCTGCGCAGGCAAGGCAAAGACGAATGGGGCCGGCGATCGACAATCCCAGCTAGGGTCAGCGTCAGGGGTGAAGCGTCAAGAGTCCGATATCAGGTGTTTGAATGTATCTCTCTCTAGAAATCCAGAGAGAATGAGTTTTAGAGAGAGAAAGTGAAAATGACAAATGAGAGAGAGCTCCTCTAAATGAAATCCAGGGTCCCCTGTTTATAGGGAAAAGTGTGCCGGTGTCATCAATGTGTCACTAGCTGACACGTGTCACCCCTGGGAGTGACATGTCACCAAGGGGTCCACAAATACCGGTTCTCCGTTGGACTGCCAGTTCCCGAATTCGCACTGCCTTGCTCTACACAACATCTCTCTACCTGTCTGAAAAGACTGAAAATACCATGACGGCATGATCAGAGTAAGCTCGTTGCCCCAGCCACCGGTCCAAGCCCTTACTGAATCCCACAGGCCTGGCAGCGGTGGGGAAGACCAGACGCCCAGCTGCCAGGTGGACTAGGCGGGATGCCCTTTCGAAGACCTGCTCCCATCTCGGAGTGACTCGGGGTCATAGTCCTTAGGGGTGCCGACGCGAGCCCCCAGTGCCAGAGCACATAGGCCAGTCACGCAGGCACCCTGGCGGAGATAGTGTCCCGGAGGAGTCGCCTATCCCGCTGCAAAGGGTCCTCGTGCTGAAGCACTACGAACGGAGCCCCCCGAAATGAAGACAGCGATGGCTTCAAGGTTGTGAGCCCATCCCGAGGCGGCGATGACTATAAGGTTGAGAGTCCATCCCGCTGCAAGGGCCGGAGCCCCCTTGTGATTGTGACGGCGATGGCTTTCAGGTTGTGAGCCCATTCCGTAAGCATCAACATGATTGTGGCACATGGGCGCGGTGCCTACAGTACAAGACATTGATTGTGGCGTATGGGCGCGGCGACAACTGTCGCGAGACCATACCTGGTGCCATGGTCACATGTCATGGAAGTGGCGCACGGGCACAGCGACGACTATCACGAAGCAATACTTGGTGCCGGAGGCACGCGTCATGAGAATGGCGCAAGGGCGCAGCGACGACTGTCGCAAGACCATACCTGGTGCCGTGGGCACATGTCATGGACGTGACGCACGGGCACAGCAACGACTGTCGCAGAGCAATACTTAGTGCCGGGGGCACGTATCATCAGCGGGGCGCAAGGGCGCGGCGATGACTGTCGCAGAGCAATACTTAGTGCCCGGGGCACGTATCAATACTTAGTGCCGGGGGCACGTATCATCAGCGGGGCGCAAGGGTGCGGCGACGACTGTTGTGGAGCAATACTTAGTGCTGGGGGCACATATCAATACTTAGTGACGGGGGCACGTATCATTAGCGGGGCGCAAGGGCACGACGACGACTGTCGCGGAGCAATGCTTAGAATAGTGTGCTGCCGTCGTGACGATTGCGCACGGTCGGCGACGAGCGCCAAGTGACCATCGGTGTTGAGCACGGATGGTAGAGAGCGTGATGAGTGATGTTGGGGGTTTAGGAATGACTCTTGCAAGGTAAAAGGGTGGCCGACCCCCTTGAGGAAGGGGTGGCCGACCCTTTGGGTTGGAAGGGGGGCCGACCCCTCACAATAACGGGGGGTGGCCGACCCCCTTAGGAAGGGAGTGGCCGACCCCCTTAGGAAAGGGGTGGCTGACCCCCTTAGGAAGGGAGTGGCCGACCCCCTTAAAAAAGGGGTGGCCGACCCCCTTAGGAAAGGAGTGGCTGACCCCTTCCTTTTTCCAACAGTTTGACCGTGTTGATGTCGCTGCACTGGTGACGCATGTGGATGCTCGAAAGGAGATGCGCTTTGACCTGGTTATGGCGTTGAATAATTGACCATTGACTGGATGATGTGTCGCGCGACGCGGGTCCCCTAGCGGGCCCTGCTGGTCTGACCAGAATAGGGTATGAACACATACTTTCACTGAGGTTGTGGAGAAAACTTTGCTAATAGAAGCAAAAAATAAGGAAGCTTGGGAGGAAAGAAAAGAGCAAGGCAGGAAAAGAAATAATAACCAGCAACGGCCAAGAGATAGCGGGAGGAAATTTAAAAAGAGGATGGAGGAGGGGAAGTTCGGGCAAGGTTCGGGTCAAGCGGCAAATAAAGAATGTAGGTGGTGTGGACTGAAGCATGAAGGCACAAATTGTATTAAAGCAACAGGAGCATGTTTCAAATGTGGTCAGTAAGGTCATTGGGAAAATGACTGCAAGTTAAATCAGAGCGTTTGCTTCCAGTGCCAGCAGTCAGGCCATAATGCAAAGGAGTGCCCGCAGCGAAAGATGATGGCCTTGGAGGGGAGGCCACAGACAACGGGCGGCGCTAATGCTATTAACCTGAAGGAAGCCTTAAAATCAGAGGACGTGGTGATAGGTACATTCCCTGTATGTTCGCATCAGGCTATGGTACTATTTGATTCGGGTGCCACACACTCTTTTGTTTCTCTAGCATTCGCTAATACGCTAACTGTACCTGAGCAACCGTTGAATACAGTATTAACGGTTAACATACCTCGCGGACACGCCCTTTTCGCTACTAAGATATATAGGCAGTGCCCGATACAAATCTCTGGTCAGATACTATATACTGACCTTATACCCCTGGAGTTGGGAGATTTTGATGTTATACTTGGGATGGACTGGTTAGCGGCGTATGATGCTAACGTGGATTGTCGACGTAAGAGAATAAAATTAGTGATCCCAGGAAAACCTAAGGTGGTTATACAAGGAGATCGATCAGTTTGACCTCTTTACTTAATGTCGGCGATAGAAGCGCGTCGTTGTATTTGTAAAGGATGTTAGGGGTATTTGGTGCAGGTATATGACACTCGAGCTAGTGAACCATAATTGGATCAGATTCCAATAGTGTGTGAATTTTCGGATGTTTTTCCCGCAGACCTTCCAGGGTTACCACCGGACAGGGAGATTGAGTTTAGTATCGATCTGATTCCAGGAACCTGTCCTATATCGAGAGCCCCTTATAGGTTGGCGCCATCGGAAATGGTGGAGTTAAAGAACCAATTGGAGGAGTTATTGAACTTGGGTTTTATTTGCCCCAGTGTGTCTCCGTGGGGAGCCCCAGTGTTGTTTGTAAGAAAGAAAGATGGAACGATGAGGTTGTGTATTGACTATCGTGAGTTAAATAAAGTAACCATTCAGAATAAATATCCTTTACCTCGCATAGATGACCTTTTTGATCAATTAAAAGATGCGAAGTATTTTTCGAAAATTGATCTTAGGTCTAGATACCATCAATTGAAGATAAAGAAAGATGACATAGCAAAAACTGCTTTCCGAACCAGATATGGACACTATGAGTTTCTAGTAATGCCATTGGGCTAACTAATGCCCCTGTGGCCTTTATGGACTTGAAGAATGGGACGTTTCAAAAATATTTAGACAGTTGTGTCATTGTGTTTATTAATGATATTTTGGTCTACTCCAAGAGTAAGGAAGAGCATGCCCAACATTTGAGGCAAATATTGCAGATTCTCCGAGAACGTAAATTGTACGCCAAACTCAAGAAATGTGAGTTCTGGTTGGAGAAGGTACAGTTTCTGGGACATATAGTGTCCAGTGAGGGAATACTCGTAGACCCGGGGAAAGTGGAGACGATGTGAGCTGGGAACGTCCGACTTCAGTGTTTGAAATCCGAAGCTTCCTAGGCTTAGCGGGATACTATCGGAGATTTATTAAGGACTTTTCAAGAATAGCATCCCCATTGACAAATCTAACCAAGAAGAACGTGAAGTTTACCTGGACGGAGAAGTGTGAGAATAGCTTCCAAGAACTAAAAAGAAGGTTGGTGACGGCGCCTGTTCTGGCGTTGCCATCAGGTCTAGAAGGATTCATCATTTATTGCGATGCATCTCGGGAGGGGTTATGTTGTGTCCTTATGCAACATGGCAAAGTAATTGCGTATGCCTTTAGACAGTTGAGGAATCACGAAAAGAATTATCCGATGCATGATTTGGAGTTGGCAGCAGTAGTGTTTGCACTAAAAATATGGCGACATTACTTGTATGGGGTTACGAGCGAGATATACACCGACCATAAGAGTTTAAAGTATATCTTCACCCAAAAGGAATTAAATAGACAAAGAAGATGGTTAGAACTCCTTAAGGATTATGATTGCGTTATCAAATATCACCCAGGAAAAGCTAATGTGGTGGCAGATGCACTTAGCAGGAAGCGAATAGGGAATTTAACTGCGATGATTACCACACAAAAGTCTATCATTGAAGATTTGAATAAATTGGAGATTGAAGTTTGACTTCGGGGAGAAGGAGGGGGTAACCTGTTTCAGATAGAGGTCAGACCGACACTTTATGATCGGATCAAGGAAGCTCAAAGTCGAGATGAAATACTACAGGAAATCCAGCAGGGTTTTGAGAGAAATAAGAAAGAGAAATTTGGTTGCGATAAGGAAGGCATTTACCGGTATGAGGGTCGAATATATGTGCCGTTTGTCAGAGAGTTAAGGACGAAGATTATGACAGACGCACATAACTCTAAATATTCTATCCATCCTGGAGAAACAAAGATGTACCGTGACCTACGATGGAATTTTTGGTGGCCTGGAATGAAAAGAGATATATCTGGATTTGTATCTCGGTGCTTGACCTGTCAATAAGTGAAGGTAGATCATAAAAAGGTTGCCGGACTATTGCAACCACTCCTTGTACCTGAGTGGAAGTGGGAACACATTACGATGGATTTCATATCGGGGTTGCCACGCACAACCAGTAAGAATACAGCTATCTGGGTGGTAGTAGATAGGTTAACCAAAACAGCACGGTTATTTGGAAGAGCTTTCAAGAAGAGATAGGAACAAAGTTGACCATGAGTACTGCCTTTCATCCTCAGACAGATGGCCAATCCGAACGTACCATACAGGTTTTGGAAGATATGTTAAGGGCATGCATTATTGACTTTGGTGGAGCCTGGGATGAACAATGACCCCTGATTGAGTTCTTATTTAACAATAGTTATCAGACGAGTATTGAAATGGCTCCCTATGAAGCCCTGTACGGCAGAAGATGTCGTACGCCAATATGTTGGGATGTGGTGGGAGAAAGGAGATTGTCCTGCACAGAATTGTGTAAAGAAATGGTAGCTAAGGTGAAGGTGATCCGAGAAAGGATACGCACTGCACAAGATCGACAGAAAAGCTATGCAGATAAGAGACGTAGGATGCTCGAATTTGAAGTAGGGGATATGGTGTTTTTGAAAGTATCGCCATGGAAAGGCATTATGCGATTTGGGAAGCAAGGGAAATTGAGTCCGAGATATATTAGACCCTTTAAGGTTTTGGCGAGGATTGAGACGGTAGCGTACAGACTTGAGCTACCACCAGAATTGAACTAGCTACACAATGTGTTTCATGTTTCGATGCTTAGGAGGTATGTTCCTGATCCAACACATGTGATCCAACTGGAACCAATAGAGATTCAAGAAAATCTGTCATATCCAGGTACCCGTGGAAGTGGTCGATAAGAAGGAACAGGTGTTACGTTCTAAAGTAATACCGGTGGTTAAGGTCATTTGGAGAAATCACAAGCTAGAGGAGGCCACCTGGGAACCTGAAGCACTGATGTGGCAGCGTTATCCGTATCTCTTTTATGAACAAGGTTTGTCTTAATTTTGAGGACGAAATTTATTTAAGGGGGGGGGGGGAGGGTGTGATACCCCGAACGTATCGAAATTTTTTTTAACACTAGGTTAATTAATTAACGGAAAATTTTTATCGAGTAACGTCCTTTTGGCATTAATTAGGTGGCGGGAAGTGAGAAAATGTGTCAGTGTAGCTCGGGGCCAAAGTGGAATTTTCCTAATTTAGAGGGGCAGAAAGTTAATTACATATAGTTGAGGGGTCATTTTATAAATATAAAAACTATTGGGGATCAATTCATAATTTTTGGAAAGCTTACCCAAATGCCAAGTGTCCAAGGAAAGTTTCCTACATGTTGCCACCTCATGTTAGGGTGGTGACTAAGGGAATGTACAAATTAAATAGTGAGTGATTGAAATTCAGGAAAACAAGAAGAGGGAGAATGGAACAAAGCAGAAAAAGAAAAGAAAAACAGAGAGGAAGACAGCTTCGGGGAAGGAAGAAGGAAGAGGGAAAAAGAAGAAAAAGAAGAAGAAGAAAATAGAGAAGAAGGCAGCTTCGGGGAAGGAAGAAGGAAGAGGCAAAAAGAAGAAGAAGAAGAAGAAGAAGAAAGAAGAAGAAGAAAATAGAGAAGAAGGCAGCTTCAGGAAGGAAGAGGGAAGAGGAAAAAGAAAGAAAAAGAAGAAGAAAGCTCGTGGAGAGGAAGGAACCAACGAGTAAGGAGCTCCACTGTAAACATCCTTGTTCATGGATTTAATTCCATTCAAGTTTGAGATGTGACTCCATTTTAGTGTAAATTGTATGGAATCAGTGACTGTGAATGGTCATGTGTGTTGGTATGTAGGTTTCGGTGTGGTGCACATAAGGTAGGAATTTGTGGGGGGTAAATGGATTTGAGGCAGTGGAGTAATGGGGGAAAATCATGGTGTAGGAGTGAATTGGGGAAGATAATTCAGTGTGTGCAGATGTTGTTCTTGAGTTTGTGTGGTTCGGGTGTGTTTGTGTGTGATTGTGTGTGTGTTTTAGATGATTTGGGTTATAAATTAGGTGTTGTAAGGTGTTAGTGATGTTGGATGTGGGTTTTAGGTAGAGAAATGGGGAAGAAGGGGTGTAACCGTGGATGAAGGGAAAGGTTTCAGGGCTGCTCAAGTCAGGCGTGAGGTTGAAGAAGGCTGTATGTGTGAAAAACGTGAATTAGTGTGTGTTGATCATGAACAGTAAGTGTAATGGTCAGTTAAAGTGAAAAATAAATTAAGCAGTTTTTTTCAATAAATGGTTAAAAATACCTTGAGCCAGATTTAGCCAAATTGCAAAAAGAGACCCCAGGTATTTTTAGGAGATCTACATCGGGGAAAATTTTCAGATTTTTTCGAGGATTGGCAAGGGGTAAACAGCTACGGAAAATAGTGAAACTTTACAGTGTAAATTAAAATATCAAACGAGCGTGTTTTGGCGTAAACATTTTATGGGGACTTTAGGATGTTAGGAAGTTTCTTTTCCCAAGAGTTTGGGCCATTATGAGGTTGTTTACTATTTTTTCACCGAACAAGCTTTTAAGCGCTCGGTCCGGACACCGGTCCGGGATTTTCGGGCGAAAATTTTATAAAATACTTTTTAGCTTGGGAATGACTTCATGAGGGTAAAAATAACGTTTATAAGTGAGTTTGAGATTTATTTGGTGCCGAGAACCCTCGTGGGGGCATTTTCGTAAATTGCCACCATAGAGGGGTATTTTAGTAATTTTCCTGGTAGAGTTTTTCGAAGGACTTTTAATCTGGAAAAGGTGGTAAAATACCTCTAAGGTTGTTTTGAAGTTGATTTGAGGTGATGGGAGCGATAGTGGACCCCGAGGGTATTTTGGTAATTTGCCACTAGACGGAGGGTATTTTGGTAATTTTACCACGTGAACTCCGAACTTTGTCGAATACCTTAATTGAGAATTTTAGAATAACAAGAAGTGGAGAATGAGATTAAAATCCCTAACTAGAGGGTGTTAGCACTAGTGCGGTGCTCGGCTAGGTTAAAGACCTGGCTAATGGGTCGGAGTAATCGATCGCTGTAGAACACGATAATAGCTGATAAATAAAATAAAATAATTTTGTATTATGATGATCAGTGACTAACAAGTAGGGTCTTATTTGATTAGGTGACCCCGCTCGCGGCGTTTTGAAGCTGTTGGGCTCGTCGGCTAAAAGTCAGCCAGTTAAGGATAGTACGACTCTTTGCATGCTATGAAATTGTTTCTCGTGGCATACCCATCGTTGTTAGGGTGCTGTATGATGAACGTTTTATGGTGAAGATGAGGTATCGGTGATTGTCGTGCATGTACCTCTCGTACTTGAAATATTGTTGTAGTTTTCGACTGGTTTGTTTCCTAGTCTACTTTGTGTGCGTTTGGTGATGATTTTGGATTACCTTGTTGAACCTCGGTCGTATGTTTGACTGAAATTTCTTGTTGAGTGGTTTATTGAATCGAGGACATGGGGTGAACTCAGTTCCCTTAGTCCGTTCAGTTGTTGTATTATGTGCTTTGACGATAGCGTGGTTTGGGGACAAACAACTCTTCGTGAGTTCCCTTCTTGTGCTTGTTGTCTCTTTTATTTGTTTGAGACTGAGATGAACATCCCGGAGCATGGGGCATTATGTGAAAGGAGGGCCAGTGAAACATATTCACAGGCAAACAGGAGGTAGGGCGCGCGGGTCGAGTCAGTCGTGTCGATTGAGTCCAGTCAGTCCGGTCGGTGTCCGCATTGCATTTGACTTTATTATAATACTGCTATTTTAATGGCTTATATTTTATTGATGTTTAATTTGGCGATTTAGTGTTCACGTGCATTGTAGTCGGTCAGTTCGGTCAGTCCAATTCATTAAATGTGGTGATGATGTTGTTCTGTTGGGCCTTAAAGCCGCTCAGTCTGACTACAAGAAAAGAAAACATGTTGCTTGATCCATTGAATTGATGTTGTGTCATCCTTTGAAATTCTGGATTCTTGATATCGTTGAGACTGATTATCATTTCTCCCAAGGATGTCACTTCGTTGTCTGCGTTGTTCCTTGTATTATCTTTACTGGGCGATTTGCGCTCATTCCTTACCTGTAATGTTTTCAGGCAGTCATGGCGGAGTAGGGGAAACTTCGAGGAAAGGGAAGGAGAAAGCGCTTAATCAGTAAATCCAAAAGTAAGACGGCGATATGCTCATTTTGGGAACTAGACATTTTGTGTAAATATTTCCGCTGTGCTCATGTTGAGACCTTACGATGAAATTTTTTGTAAGGATGGATTTTTGTAAAACCTGACGTATGTTCAAGGATGTTGTTTTTAGAATTGCTCTGTATCGACAGGGTTTATGATGCAGTAATGACTGACAACCCGGCTCTGGTGACATCACTAGGGTTGGGGGTGTCTCACGGCCGGTACGGATTGGTTCTTATAACTATGCGTAAGACTAACAGGTATAGGCTTGGGGCATCACCATGATCTCAGACTTGTTGACTTGTTTAGCTTTCTGTATATATTGCAGGGGGATATGGCGATTTCTCATATGCTCTGCTTGTAGTGCTCTGCTGAAATCTGGGGCACTAGATGCCAGCTCAAACAAGCAGAGCATATAGCACTAGATGCCAGCTCAAATCTGGGGCAGTCGTTACTATCTGCCTAAATGTACGGTGGCCAAAACAGTATAGTAGACAAAGCAGGATTATACCACTTATGATGAACTGAAACACTTGCAGCTGGATGGGCTGGCTACCACAGAAGCCATCGGCTCCTTCATTCTGGGGGCTCCGCTCGTAGTGTTCCAACACGAGGACCCCTCGCAGCGGGATGGGCTCGCTATCATAGAAGCCATCACCGCCTTTATTCTGGGGAACTTTGCTTGTAGTGCTCCGACACAAGGACCCCTCGCAGCAGGATGGGCTCGCTACCGTAGAAGCCATTGCCGTCTTCATTTCGGGGGGGTTCTGCTCGTAGTGCTCTGGCATGAGGACCCTTCGCAACGGGATAGACTCGTTACCACAAAGCTGTCGCCGCCTGGGGTGACTTGCATGACACTAGGCACTAAGCTGTGACCATGTCCACTCACGTTACCGGTGATCATCAGCCCCCCAAGATGATGACCCCCGGGTCACTCCAGGACTAGAGCAGGTCTTTGGAGAGCATCGTGCCTAGTCCGCCTGGCAGTTGGTTATAGGGGCAGCCTTCGCCGCTGTCAGGTTCTCTACGCGTCTCTCAACGCACCTTGTGGGATTCAGTAAGGGCTTGGACCGGTGGCTGGGGCAACGAGCTTACTCCGATCATGCCATCACGGTGTCTTCAGTCTTCTGAGACAGGTAGAGAGATGTTGTATAGGGTAAGGCGGTGCGAATTTGGGAACAGGCAGTCCGACGGAGAACAGGTATTTATGGACCCCCTGGTGACGTGTCACTCCCAGGGGTGACACGTGTCAGCTGATGACACATTGATGACATCGACACACTTTTTCCTATAAATAGGGGACCTTGGATTTCATTTTCAACAGAATTCTCTCACTTGACACTTTCACTTTCTCTTTCTAAAACCTATTCTCTCTAGAATTCTAGAGAGATAAACACATTCGGACCCCTGACATCGGACCCTTGACGTTGCAACCCTGACGCGAACCCTAGCTTGGATTGTTGGTCATCAGCCCTATTCATCTTCGCCTTGTCTGTGCAGCACTGCCAGCCCTCATGGCCTGTCTGGGGAGCCTTGCTCTTTGTCCTTACTCCACCCTCACTGTCTCTCGCTTTGCATACTTGGAAGCTGACTCGGACTGCAGTCTTTGTGGCACCTCTACGTAGGTACGAACCCACTTTCCTTGACATCACATACATATTAAGAAATTTAATAATGTAATTAGATTTTTCAGTTTTAACCACACAGAGAGAGAGAGAGAGAGAGAGAGAGAGAGAGTTGATGAATGGTTTAATGTGAACATAGAAGTAAAATAAAATAAAAATTGTAAAAAGGATAAACATGAAAAAAATACCTGAAGAATCTTTCTTTCCTTGAAAATGATCAATTTTTTGGGATAGTCTAAAAAAATATTATTATTATTATTTTTGCGATAGAAAGAGTAATACTTTGGTTGTCCTCGGCCTCATGCGTTGGTATTCTGGCCGAAAAAGAAGCTACACAAGAAGATCTGCCAATCCTAACATGCATGTTTATTAGGTGTCGATCTTATCCATAAACCTTTTGACAAAGTCCAAAGCATAGTTAAAATAGTTTTGCGCATTACTACAGGTGGATCCTCCCGTGGTTGTATGCCTTCTCTGCTCCGATGTCTAGACAAGCGAAGTGCTAAGCCTTAATCTAACCTTGGATTAGTACTTCAGTCCAAAAAAGAACCAATTGCCTCCTTGGCTTGGAAAGGTTCAATAATTGTCAAAGAAGTGTCATGCAAAAGGGCTGGATAAAAGTAACGCAAGTGATCACTACTTTAGTCTTATTACAAGTATTAGCGTTTAGTTTGGAAGGGCTGATCATCGTAGGTTGTACTATCTTTTCACATACATGTGACTACACATTTCAACAAAAATGGACAGTAAGATAAAATGTCTCGGTACTAAAAGGAGCAAACTCTCTATACTCTTAGCAGTACATAAGGAAAATTAGAAGTAACAAATAGAGGAAGATGTCCCCTGTGCAGCCACATCTATATAAACACTCACACCCACAAATAGACCTCAATCACATTCTGAGAAACTCAAGAAGCCAGCACCACAAGACCCCATTTAACTTTGAGCTGCTGGGGCCCTAACTGATGCAGATAATTAGCTTTATGTTACACATTCCTGAGCGTAGCTATCCTCTTACGAAGCTATCCAAAACCAGTTTCTTGTACGTAATATATTTTTGCTAAGGGTACGCCCCGTATGCCTATTGCAAAAGCAAGTAAGGATCTTGCCAGAGGTAACCCAGTTATTGAGAAATGCACATGAACCTCTGCAGAATTTAGTTTGACAGAAGCCAGAACTGTTTTAGCAATTGCCACCCCTCTGAAGGTTTCGGCTGAGTATGGCCGTCTCCACTATGTGACCCATGTTCACCTCCATTATTAATCGCCAACCATGCAAAATGTGTCATCAAATTGCTAGCCCATGCATGGTGAAATGGCACTAAATTAGCTCCCGTGCTTTATGTATAAACTTGCAAAGTGCTAATCATTGTCACGAAGAATGTCAACCATTCACAATGCCTGGCGTCATGTAAAAGCACACCAACTCACTAAAGCAGCGACTCCCGCTTCGCATCAAGATGAGCTAATCTATAGTCTCCTAATACAACCCAGTTGAAGGTCAAAAGTTCGCACGTAAGTTTTCACATGGTCTCTGTATGGTACGAGTACATTCGAATGTCACGCACAAAGTAATTGCAATGTGTTATCTCATAACATGCTAGTCATTATTAAAAGAATTTGATGGTGCTCTAACGTAGTAATGACAAATGATGCTACCGCAAACCGGCTATGAACACATACCGGGCTTCATGATCAAACAAACATAAAAGCTGTGCCTTTGGAACCAAAAGTTTTCACAGCCAAGTAAAGAGTACCAGAAACAGATCTCAAGGGTAGAGAGAGGGGCACCACATATATGATTTTTGAAAAGGCTTATTTGGGTCCCCAGAAAATGAGTTGCAAAACATTATCCTCCTTCTCAGCTACCCTCATCCTGCGCTTCTCATCATCAACATTAACCTTCTTTGCCGGCTCCACGATGCCAGAAACCCTTCTTCCATGGCCTGATTTCTCGGATTCCGATCTGGGTTTTGGCTGGGAAGGCTTGATTATCCCTTTAGAATTCTGATCTTTTAGCCCTTGAACTGCCCTAAGGCACACTCTGCTCATATGCCTCAAGCTCATCCGCTTTGCTGAGGATAGTTCCCGACTGATACACAACTCTTGCGGCTAAAAGGTAAAGCCTCGTTCAGATAATTAAACGTAAGGGTTAATGAGGAAAGAAAAGGCGGCCATTAGGTTTGGTCCATTCCTGGCTTTCTTGGTGAGCAGGCAAACATCAAATTAAAGGCTGGCTAGTTAATGACACGCGGAATTTCCATCTCTACCTCTATGCTTATTGGAACAGGGGCACAAATATACTGGGCATGGTTTTGTACGTTGGGCTGGTCTTTGAGGTGCAGCTCAACCCAATCCTCGGATTTTATTGATTAAAAACACGAATTATTAGTACTTGCGAAAGTAGCTACGCAAGTTGAGTCGATGCTCTGCTAGTTAATATTCATGAAGCTACTAACTCTAAACGTAAGTTTTGAATTTAACATATATAATGTCTTTCTCTTTTTTGGTGGAAGTTAATCAATGAAACGAAAAAGAAAAAAAAAGTACAAGAAGTGATTGAACATTTGACGTTTTTAATTAAGAGTTTTTTTTTTGTTGTTGAGAAATAGAATATTTATATTTAACTTAAGAAAACGTTTGAATCACACAACGTTAAGTGACTTCCCACTAACATCAAAATACGGGCGAGGAGACAAAAAGATCGGCGCATGATCTCATAACTAGAAATCAGAATTCTGATCCACTGCTTGTTTAGCCATGCAATCTGCACAAAAGTTAGTTTTGCGGAATCCATGGAAAACTGATACATGTCAGGACTGCTTAAGGAGTGCCTCACAGTCCATAACTAGAGTTTCAATTAGCGGGGTGGAAGCATTATCATTTTGTAGCAAGTCGACTACGTTTTTTATCATCTATTTCTAGTAAAAATTTCTGACAGTTGATATCCATTGCGAGCGTGAGCCCGTCTTGAACACCCCACCACTCCCAGAGTGACTATTCGTGTAATGTAATCGGTGAGTACAACCTCTAACCCATTTACCGCTATGGTCCTTAATAAGAGAGGCGGCACCGTGTTGATCTTCAGCCAGTTGTTGGGTGGAGGCTTTCAACCCACATAGATAATTTTCTTAGGAGTAATATTGTTGTTAAGATTTAGGGAGAAGGTATAATCTCACGCTTGAGCATTTTCCGTGTGAATGATAGTCTAATATTTGGAAAAGTTTCATTTAAGATGACAAGTTTGTTTGATGGTGCCAGATAAGAGATTGGAGAAAGGCAAAGATGGTGTTCTAAGGAGTTTGATTGGTGCCAGTCACCCGGTTGCTCTTCATATTTATTACACCCAAGAGTGGAAGGGAAGGTTTAATTTGATCCGTCATCGAATCAGGGCTAGCAACTTTCCAGATTTTTTGTATGGTAGGACAACTCCTCAAACCGTGGTGAACCATCTTATTTGAAACACAGTTATGGGGACAAGATTTGATTGCCAACCAAGAAAGTTTATTACGGTCGGGGAAAGTGTAGTGTTTGCATTTCCAAATGAGGCTCTGAATACAAGGGGGACAAGGAGCTTTCCAAATCCACATCCAATCATCCTTGTTATCTATGGTATCCGAGATCAGACAATTATAGGCAGATTTAACTGTGTACTCGCCTTTATTATGTTGCTAAATGATAGTGTCTAGTTATCATGAAAGACGGGGGAGGGCTATGGCTAGGATGCAGTTAACAATGTAGTCAGGTACCAAAGATTGTAGGCTTTCGACATTCCATTGAAGATTTTTAATAACGTCCTTAGTTCTAATATTGTCAGCTTGAGCATTAATGGGGCCAATAAAGAGATTCCGGATCACACCGACTGGAAGCCAATGGTGTGCTAGAGAGAAATGATCTCACTGTTCTTGATTGACATCGTATTTTTGTAGTAAGAATATAACGAGTTTTGAGGACTTGCTTCCAGAAAGGGGAACTGTTTGTTTTTTTGTTTAGCATTCCATATGGTATCATTTTGGGTCTTATGAATGCCACCCCCTCCCCCCCAGCGAGGAGTAGTAACCCTATCCCAATTAAGGGCGCGTAATTTTTTTTCTATTGCTGTGTGACCCCAAAGAAATTTACTACTTAAAGAGTCCATTTTATCGATCACCATCATCGGGATGATATAGGCTTCAATTGTAATACCCACATTTTCTTTTTCCTAACGCACATCTTTTGAGCGTGTTAAAATAAATAATAATAATAATATTTTAAAAGCGGCGATATACATTAGATGTTAAAAAAAAAGGGAGAAAAGAGTTAAGGGGGGGTTCTTTCATGAATAGATAAAGATGGAGGTCTATCCTACAATTTTATAAAATATGATTTGTGAGGTTTAATTGTTAGGTTGACACCTATGACTTTATGGTGACTAAGCCAATTGAACAAAAAACAAAGGAGAGTAGATGACTACTCTCGGGTGAAAGGAATGAAACAAAAAAAGAAAAGAAAAGAAAAGAGAGAAGCAAAACAAGCGGGAAACAGAGAAGAAAGGAGAGAAAAAAAAGTGGCAAGGCTTTCAAGGTGATCTCTCTCTCTCTCTCCCTCTCTCTCTATATATGTATATATATATATATGTATGTATATATATGTATGTATATATATATATATATATATATATATATATATATATATATATATATCTATAGGTTCGAACTTAGTATAGCTGTGGAGTTAAGTGGGTGTAGTTGCTTGGGGAAGAGCTGGGTGTGTTGGGTGTTAGTGCACTGTGTGTGCGTGAGCAGGTGGTGAGCAAAAGAGTGAGGGGAAGGGGGAAGCAGCAGTGGGGAAGGCAGTAGCGTGCATGGTGAAAGGGCTAGTGCCCTACTGATATTTGAAAGGATGAAGGGGCGAGAAAAAAGGGAAAGGGCAGCGGATGGTGCTGCTGTCATGTGGGTTCAGTGTGTGTGTGTGTGTGTGTGGGTGGGTGGGTGCGGTGCAGCTTGCTGTGGTTCTGTGCGTGTGTATACTGGCATATTATAGAGTGTTTGAGGGCTTCGGGTGTGGGCAAAAGTGGGTTAACTCGTGTGTTTAAGTAGGCAAATGCGTGTAAAGTGTATTGCTGGGTTTTGGTTCATGGCTGTGACAGGGTGTTTGTAGCTATAATCCGAAGATTGATTGTGTTAATATGAGTGTTTAAGGGTTGTAGTGAATTTATTAGAGGAATTAGAGAGTATATGAATGGGTAGCAATGGAAGGAAGTGAGCACATGGGATGACTATGTCTCGATCACATGAAGAAGATGAAGTCTATGTGTGAAAAATGTGTTTTAGTGTGTGGTTTGATCCAAATAGTGACTGAAATCGTCGCTAATATTAGAAATTCAATTAGGCAGATTTTCATGAATTTTAAAAAATGACTAGAGCTAGATTTAGCCAAAGTACAGAAAAAGGACCCTAGTTATTTTTAGGAGATCTATATCAGGGAAACATTTCAGATTTTTCCGAGGGCTGGAAAGGGGTTAACCAATACGGGAAACCGTGAAACTTTACAATGTAATTTAAAATATCAAACGGACGCGTTTTGGTGCAAAAATTTTATGGGGACTTTAGGATGTTAAGAAATTTCGTTTCCCAAGATTTTGGGGCATTCTGAGGTCATTTACTATTTTTTCGCCGAACGGGCTTTTAAGCCCTCGGTCCGAGATTTTCGAACAAAAATTTTCTAAAATACTTTTTTAGCTTGAGAATGACTTTGAGAGGGTAAGAATAAAATTTTAAGTGCTTTTGAGATTTGTTTGGTGCCGGGAACCCTCGTGGGGGCATTTTAGTAAATTGCCACCGGATAGGGGTATTTTGATAATTTTCCCTAGTAGAGTTTTTTTTCCGACTCTTAGTCCGGGAAGGGGTGGTAAAACACCTGTAAGGTTGTTTTGAAGTTGATTTGAGGTGATGGGAGCGACAGTGGACCCCGGGGGCATTTTGATAATTTGCCACTAGAGGGAGGGTATTTTGGTAATTTTACCATGCGAACTCCGAACTTCGCGAATGCCTTAATTGAGCATTCTACATTACCAAGAAGTGGGGAATGGGATGAAAATCCCTAAATGAAAGGTATCACCACTAGTGTGGTGCTCGGCTAGGTTAAAGACCTGACTGTTAGGTCGGAGTAACCAACCGCTATAGAACACGGTAAATAATTGATAAGATGAAAGTAGAACAATTTTATATTATGATGGTTAGTGGCTAACGAGTAAAATCTTATTTGAATAGGTGACCCTGCTCACGGCGGTTTGAAATTATTAAGCTCGTTGCCTAAAAGCCAGCCAGGTAAGGATAGTACGACTCTTTGCATGCTAAGAAATTGTTCCTTGTGGCATACCCATTGTTGTTAGGGTAAAGTATGATGAACGTTTTATGGTGAATATGAGGTATCGGTGGTTGTTGTGCCTGTACCTCTCGTACTTGAAATATTGTTGTGGTTTTTGACTAGCTTGTTTCCTAGTCTACTTTGTGTGCGTTAGTGATGATTTTGGGTTACCTTGTTAAACCTCGATTGTATACTTGACTAAAATTTCTTGTTGAATGGTTTGTTGAATCGAGGACATGGGGTAAACTTAGTTCCCTTAGTCCGTTCAGTTGTTGTATTATGTGTTTGACGGTAGCGTGGCTTGGGGACGAACAACTCTTCGTGAGTTCCCTTCTTGTGCTTGCTGTCTCTTTTATTTGTCTGAGACTGAGATGAACATCCTGGAGCACAGGACATTATGTGAAAGGAGGGCCAATAAAGCATAATCACCGGCAAACAGGATGTAGGGTGCGCGGGTCGAGTCAGTCGTGTCGATTGAGTCCAGTCAGTCCGGTCGGTGTCTGCATTGCATTTGACTTTATTATGACACTGTGATTTTAATGGCTTATATTTTATTGATGTTTAATTTGGCAATTTAGTGTTCACGTGCATTGTAGTCGGTCAGTCCAGTTCATTAAATGTGGTCATAATGTTGTTATGTTGGGCCTTAAAGCCGCTCAGTCTGACTAAAAGAAAAGAAAACATGTTGCTTGATCCATTGAAGTGATGTTGTGTCATCCTTTAAAATTCTGGATTCTTGATATCGTTGAGATTGATTATTATTTCTCCCAAGGCTGTCACTTCGCTATCTGCTTGTTCCTCGTATTATCTTTACTGGGCGATTTGCGCTCATTCCTTACCTGTAATGTTTTCAGGCAGTCAGGGTGAAATAAGGGAAACTTCGAGGAAAGGGAAGGAGAAGGCGCTTAATCAGTAGATCAAAAAGTAAGACGACGATATGCTCATTTTGGGGACTAGACATTTTGTGTAAATATTTCTGATGTGCTCATGTTGAGCTTTATGATGAAAATTTTTTGTAAGGATGGATTTTGTGAAACCTGACGTATGTTCAAGGATGTTTTTAGAATTGCTCTGTATCGACAGAGTTTATAATGCAGTCATGACTGACAACCCGGCTCTGGTGACATCACTATGGTTGGGGGTGTCACATCGATCATGAAAATAGGCAACGCATTGAGAACCGATTTGATGAAAATCGTGCGACCGGCTAAGGATAGGTAGTGAGATTTCCAAGCCACCAGTTTAGCCCGATTATGATCAACTAGGTGGTCAAAATAGTCCTTTTTTGTCCTGCCCTGGGTAAGTGGGGCATCCATGTACTGTTCAAACTTGTCGGTTAGTGGAATTACTGCAAGGGAACTTATATAATGGCAGATATCCCTAGGACTATATTCTGAGAACAAGAGACAAGACTTGCTGGTGTTCATCTTCAAGCCTGCTTTAACACTGAAAGAGTGGAAACTATTGGCAAACTGATGAAACTTTTTTTATGTTGGCACGATCAAATAGGAGGATGTCATCCGCAAAAAGCAGGTGAGAAATACCTAATCCTGGATGGGCTACTTTTATAGGCTTAATAACATTTTTCGTTTCATCCAGAAGGAATTCCAAAAGCGAATCACCTTGGCAACCCGCAACGGGCGTAAAGAATTGCAAAGGTTTACCATTCCAAAGAACCGCATATTGGACAGAGGAACTCATGGCAAGTAAAATGAAATCTTTTGGAAGCCTTTCTTAATCATAGTGAATAGGAAACTCCAATTCAACATGTCATAAGCTTTTTGTAGTCAATCTTAGCCATAAAAAAGCCGCCCTTTCCTTTTTTACGTCTAATGTTATGAAGGAGTTCATTAGAGGATTTCATTAGCAATAATGATTTTATCAACAGTACACCTACCTTTTAGAAAACTAGTTTCGCTAGGGTGGATGATAGTGTCTATCCGAGGTCAAAGATGATTAACCAAAACACGAGAGACAAACTTATAAGTTGTGTCACATAAACTTATGGGCTGAAATTCGGTAACATTCTCCGCACTAGGACTCTTAGGAATAAGGGATATAAGAGTTTTGTTAAGGTTATTCGGGATTGACTTGTTTGCAAGGCAATTTTTCACAAGGGTGCAGAGGTCCGTGCCAAAGATATCCTAGCATTTTTTAAAAACCCCTTGGTGAAAATTGTCCGGTCCCGGAGCCTTATCCAGACCCATGTCAAGTAAGGCTTGTTTGATATCATCATCCAGAGGGATACTCCCCAGGTTAGCATACTTTTATATTTTTTCTAAATTTTGAGGGATGGTCTAGACTCTTTTGGGAAGGATAAGAGGGATCTTCAGTGTATAGGTGGGTCAAGTGATCGAGAAAAAGATGACGGATTTAATTACCATTTGTGATCCAACATCCTGATTATACTTTATCATAAGCACTTTGTTACGTCTACACCTATTGAGGGTCGTTAAATAGAAGAAATGAGTATTGCAATCTCCCTCACAGTGCCACCAAATTTTAGTTCTAAGTCTCCAATATTCATGTTCCTGAGATAGAATAAAGTTATATGTATCTTGAAACTCTTGTTTTAAGTTATGAAGAAAGCACAAGAAGTGATTTGCAAGTCTTTTTTGTGTACCAGTAAGCCTAGCCAAATTTTTTTTGTTTTTTGTCTATGGATGTCTTCAAAGACCATCTTTTCCCAATTTATCAGATGACTGGTCAGATGCACTAGTTTAGTGGAGAAATTGGTGTCGTCAACATGATGAGTGTTCTAGATTCAGGCAATAGTAGGCTTAAGACTCGTGTGATAAAACCAAGCATTTTCAACCTAGAACAGAATAAGTACCATTCCGATAATGGATAGTAGTGTTTGTATGAAGCAGAATCGGGTGATGATCAGAGTGGGTATGCTGGAGGTGGATGACTTGCACCGTAAGAAAGGTATGTAGCCAAGAATCTGTGGCCATGATCCTTTCTAACAGTTTGTAGATGAGATTAGGCCGATACATATGTCGACTGTTCCACGTAAAAGGCTGGCCTTGGAAGCCAAGGTCAAAGAGGTTTGTCTTATCCACAAAATTTAGAAAAGATCGCACCTTCTGCATATTAAAATTTCTACCACCTTTTTTTTTATTGATTCATTATTTCATTTAAATCTCCTATAATGAGCCAAGGAAGGTTTTAAGATATTCTTATTTGAAGCATATCTGTCCAAAGAGTCTCTCTAATCATACACACAGGGGAATCATAAATAGTAGATAAAAACCAAGATTTTGTGGTAATTACCTGGACCACAGCGTGGAAGGCATGTAAGGATACATGCACTACGTCAATTTGGAGTTTGTCAGAATGCCATTGAAGCCAAATTCCTCCAAGATAGTCATTGCCATCAACCCGATGGTTTTGGTGAAATAAAAGGTGCTAGCGATCTAGTCAGCAGCTATAGTAGTAATTTTGGTTTCTAAGAGGATCAAAACTTCTAGTTTATGACGTTTAATGAGATCACAAACATGCAGATTAATGGTCCTTGATATAATATTCATAATATTATAGCAATTTCATTACAATTCCATGCTATAATATTCATAATGAGAGGGTCAGAGAAGGTCTTTGGTTCATAGTAGATTACTCTATGTTAAGCTTGGTGATTGTATTCTGTCAAACCTAGGCCACACGAACACTTTCACAGGTTGGGCTCAAATTTTCTATGCATTGAGGAGGTAACTCAGCCTTCCCTACCCGTGCTCGCCAGAGTACATGGCGGTAATGGTTAGAGGTAGCGTTAAATGGGGAAAAGGATATTGATTAAGGATTTGTGATTGGTGTTTAGTCACAGTTTGAGATCGCCGAGGACCAAGTATTTGTTGGTCATAACTGGGCAAGGTATCAGTTGTCATGTGTTGTGTGTGTGACGTGCTGGGGTCCCGTAATAATGGTTGTCACAAATCGGCACTGAAAAAAGCACGGGAGCTGTGGTCACGCCAGTGCATTGCCCAGGGAGAACTGGGGTGGTAATAGTAGGGTCCTAATAATTTATGTTATTTGAGGTTGTGGCGAGGGCAGGTTCAGTATGGTTTTTGACATAAGTTAGTTTTGGACAGGTCCCCATGGGGTAGGTGGAAATTTGGTGTAGGGTTGACTAAGCATTGTTTGAGGTGACGTCAAATTGAGATTGAGGTTGAAATTCAACTGGGTGGGTTTACGCTGGGAGGGTGGAAGGGGTTGTGGCCTTTGGTGCATAGGTAGTAACAGAGGCGTTTCCCTCATATATACGAGGTGGGGGTTTTGGCCCAAGGTTGGGGTCAAGGGGTGGATTGGGATTGAAAGCAATGCCACCATCAGATTTATTGATGGTATACGATGGTAAGTGGCCACAGGCATGAGGGTGTTGGACATACCCTGTGTGCCTCAACATGGGGCAGGTTGGGGTTGGAGGCTTGTCAAGTTACTTTTCGACTCTCCACATATTGGTTTGAGCATTAGGTGGATTGGTATGCTTCTGTTGTGGGGGAGTTGGTTAGGTTTCATTTCTTGTGATTTGTGGTTCAGTTTTGTTCAAAGGTACAGTGAGGGCATTAATGGCTTCCGAAAATCCATTATATAGTTGCCTTGGTATGAGATTCATCATTGCAGATTGTCTATTATAGGATTTTGCCATGGTTATCTCAGATTATTTGAGTGTCGCATGGGTGTTTTGAGGAGGGGGAATGCACAAGCAACATGAATTGATTAAAGAGTTTGGGTTTTCCATGTTTTGGTAAGGCATCAGACAAGGATGAGTTATTGGTTGTTCAAGTCAGTTGGGCAGAAGAAACGGTACAGATGTGGTAGAGGTTGGTAATAAAAAAAAATAGCTTTGGTTATATCTGTGGCAGTGTTGACTACATAGTTTGTTTTGGAAAGGTAAGGTTGAGGGCCGTGCAGAAATTAGGGGCGGTGGCAGAGATAAAGTTTCTTGCAGAGGTGTCAGGGCTGTCATAAGGTGAGTCAGACTAGGTATGGGTTTTGGCGGTAGGTGGATTCTTTGGTGGATCCCTCCAATTTTGGTCGGCATCCATGTCCGTTGTTTTATTGCCAGTCAACTTAGTGTTGTTTCCCTAACCATCGAATCTGGTGTCGATCGATTGAAGAAGAGCACTGGTGGGATCTGTTGATTGGTACTTTTTTCCGTGGTCCGCTTCTTGCCAGTGGATTCATTACATTTGGTTCACTGTCGGAGTAGACTTTACCTGTGCTCCGATAGATAATTAATACACCGACGGTTGTAGCGCCATTGGCTATTGTACAAGAAGATTTGGGATATGTTGCTAATCTGATCGGCCTCTCTCCATTTAGATGTTTCTTTCCCACGAACATTTTGGCTGGATTCTGTGATTAGTTGTCTACGACTGAAATTCTGGAGTTTGCCTGAGAACTCCTTGTTTCCATAATGATGCCGGCATGTAACGACAGTCCATAGACCTTCGTAAGTACTCTTCTCATCTCCCATCCTTATTTCTTTGTTCTGTGAAATTCCATAGTTTGGTGTATTGCGGGTTTGTGTGATTGATTACCTTGTTGATGCGTGTTGTGGCTCAATTATGTGAGATCGGTGCTCCATGATTGAGTTCATTATTTCTGGGCATTGACCAGTGAAGTGCCCCAATTATTCACATCGGTGGCAGAGTAAGGGTACGTTCTCGTATTGGATTTTTTGTAGATATTTCCCAATTCTAATCCATTTGACGTGTGGTTTCCCTATAACAATTTGGATACACATTTGGGCAAAGCGGCCCTTAGTGAGAGACAATGTAATTGCGTTGATACGTCGTGGGGTTCCGAGTTCTTTTCCTACCATGGTTAGAATTTCCTTATCGAAGTATTCCAGAGGAAGCGCGTTAAGTCTGATCCACATGGCCATGGACGAGATGGTATTTGTCCTAGGATCAAAGTTTGGTATCAATGCTTGGATGGAGAGATAGTTTGTACTGATGAACCATGGACCATGTTCTAAGGCTTTTTTATAATCTTCATCCGTGAAGAAATTGATGGTCAAGAAACCATGATTTAGATCAATTACTTCTAGTGTCTCCCCGGTCTCCAAATCCTAATTAGACGTGGAATGATTTGCGTCACCATGAATTCGGTACCTATAATTTTGATGATTAGCGCCTTTTGCCATGGTTTCCTAATTCACAATTTGATTTCTGAGGTAAGGTGGATTTTGGGGATTTTGGTTGTGCCTCCATCTCATTGTGACGGTTCTTCTTCGTCTTCACTAGGGATTTCATCCGCCAGTTCCATGTCATCATTAGTAATAGTTGATTTTTTAAGGAGGGTATCCTTGAATAAGATGGTAGGAAGTCTGGGTGTTTTAAGAAGGATTTCAGGTTGTCGTAGCCCTGTTTGTGGTGTCAAGATTTGTTGTGGTGGAGGTTCACCTGTCTGGAGCGAAATTGTTGAGAGAGGATTCAAGTCCATTTAACAAGAAGAAAACATTTTTGTAACCCCAGTTTAGCTTCTTTGTTACATCATGATGTTGTTCCAATCCCCAGCACTAACTTAAAAAAAGAGTTACAAACTGAAAAATGCCTCTTTTTTTTTTTTCATGTTCAAGACCTCCATCTTGCAATTGAGTGTAAACTCAGATATAAGCGAGGGAAGAAACTCAATCTACACTACTTCAGAAACATATATAGAGCATTTTTTCAATCTTACATTAAAATAACTAATCTATAGTTCCTGTAACTAGAGTTATAAAAGTCTTATAAATTAATTAATTTAAACTATACTAGAGTGATACCTTAGGAAGCAAATTTGAGATTATCCTACATTTTTAAAAAACAACAATTTATAAGTGAAGTTAAAAAACTAATATGTTTACTAGTTTAACTTTACTCTCCCAAGATAACTAAGAATAAGAGACTGGATTGCAAGGATGTTTTGAACATCAAAGATAATTTTTTTTTCTATAAATGACTTAGTACAAATAATTTATGTAATGGCATTTTTGTCATCCCATTAATTTATTGAGAAAAAATCTTGTTCTTTTTCACCAAAAGAAATTTTAGACTGCTTGTTTTGGAGCCACTTCATCAAATACTTCTTTAGTGCATCAATATGTTTGGGCATTTGATAACCCAGGCATAAACAGTTATAATATCTTCTTTTTAAAGCATTGTCTATGAAGACGTAGGCCCCGTTTGAGAAGACTTTTTTTCAGTTTTAGAAACTGGAAAAAATAGTTGCATTTGGTAACCATATTTCTTTTTTTTTTTTCCTTCAGTTTAAAAAATCAATTTTTAAATCAAGGCTATTTTTGAAAACTCCAAAAATGAGTTTTTTTTTTTTTCAGTTTTGGTTTTTTTTTTTTTCTGAGACCACCACCACCCTCCCATCCCCGGGAGCCACCTCCGGTGACCACCACCGGCGACTGCCCGCAGCCACCTCCGGCAACGGCAACCACCAGCCACCGCCGGCCACCACCATCATTGGCCACCTCCCCACCACCGCCACCACCAAAAAAAACTTAAAATAAAAACTGGGTTATCAAATACCCACTTGTTTTTGTAAAAAAAAAAATCTTAACTGCTCTTTAATTTATTTATTTTGAAAACTGAAAAAAAAAAGTGTTGTCAAACAGAGCCGTAGGTCACCACAAAGATAACGAAGGATAATTATTCTTATTTGTAAGGCCCAAAATGGGACAAAGGCTATAAACAAGACCCAAGCTCACCTCTCATCCTATATTGGTCTTTGGCCATTAATCAAATTCAAGAATAACAAAGGAAAAATTTTAAGCTATTTTGTCTTACTGAGGGGCTGTTTAATCTATACTACTTATAAAAGAGTTGATAGATTTAAATCATTTTTTGGACAAAATTATCCCTATAATTTTTTTTCAATGCCATGATTGACCTTGCTTGTAAATATTCACTAACTAATGTTATGGCCTGCAAAAAACTCTTCACCTCTCCATGCTAGATGCATGGTTCCTCTCTCAAAGTCGATTGTCAAATGCTAGATGCATGCATGAGCCTTCTTCCTAAATTAATTAAAACTCTTCAACTTTTAACCAACCATTTGACTTTTTTAGCAGCAAACATGTGTTACATTTATACTCTCTATAGCTTGATTTATTTGATTTGATTATGCCATTCAACTGTAAATTTGAATTATACCTCAATTCAACCTCTTCTTTGCATCTCACACCTCCAAAAGTAGACTTGCCCAAAAAATATATTACTCCTTGTTACCTTTTACCTTTAGAACATAAACCTTAAAAAGTTTCTCATTACATAACCTAATGGAAATAGTAACATCATCTTAAATGTACATTAATATTCTATGATCTAAACAACCCTAACTTAACATTTATAGTAATCATCAAGGTTTTCAACTTGGGAATATACAAGAACTTTACCTAATTGTTTGTGTGGGAATATATGGCACTCCTTTACTAATAAGCAAGATAAATACATCTTAGTTTAAACTTGAAAATCTCATTCATAGAAAGAAAGATTATCATCTTCGTTTGGACAAACATCTTGGGCATAATTAATTCAAATTTGAAAGTTTTGAGCAGAATACTAGTAACATTATATCAGCGTTGACCTTGCTAGAAAAATGATGACTCACCCTGTTCCAAGTAATTAAAGCAATACTATGTCTTAGCCCTGATCATATTTCTTATGTCTAAAGTAATTAAAGGAGATCAAAAAGTACACAAAATTTATCTTAGATTGCATTACTGGGTTGAAACATTTTATCCATTATAAAGGGAATAAAGAGAAAATATGCATTGAATATGCAAAGTGCTGTATTTTCATAACTTTGTCATAGCTTAATTTCATGGTAAGAATTTTGTAAGTCACACACCCTAGCTTTGAGATTTTTAGTTAACGAGCAAAAGTGGTATCTATAGCTTTTGCTCACAGAATGAAGACATATATTCTTTTTGAAATTAGTATATGCTTATATGATTTTCACGATATCGTCTAAAAGCAAGCTCCGTAATTTCCATTTAACGAATCTTATTGTTAATTTATTTGTAGCTTTTGTTCCTTGCTTTATGCCTCTCGATTAGCCTATTCTTAGCATAAAAGTATGTTTCATTAATAATTTGATTAGGAGATTATCTGTCCACAGATCAAGGGGATTATCGGACTGGCACAACTGGTAAGTGGTGCATCCAGTCAACGTATTTGAGTAAACAAATTTCTCGAAGAGAATGCTGTGAAAGAAAATTTGAGTCAATTATAACCTAAATAGAGTTTTGATGAGATTAAAACAGTTTTTTGATTGTGACAAAATAAGTAGAATCAATAATTTCTTTGCCTAGCACTTAGTAACACTTAATATAATGGTATCTACGAGTGATTGTCTCTATATTTGTTGTTAGCATGTTTTATATAAGCAGAATGCTTAGCAGGATGACATGATAAATATAATGATTATAGTTCACCAGATTTAAATTGTACGAACTAGGTGAAGATTACTTGAAGACTTGTAGGCTTGCACTTGTCATCTGAATATTTTGGCAAACTTGAGTTTTAAACTCTAAGTCGGAATGAACTACATTCAAAAGTAAAATACATTTTCTTCGATACACTTTTTTTCCGTATGGAACAATATTGCAGATGTTTTAGAGCCTTTGGTACTTATACCATGAAATAAAGTCTAGCAAAAGTAAGATCCTAAAAATAATATCATAGCTATGTTTGTTTGCTTTCACGAATAAATATGATTTTATATTAAGGTAATCTAACATCATTTTCTGCGACGGTGTACATTTACGTATATCGCACGTGCTTTCATCTAGTAAAATTAAAATTTATACTGATAAACCTAATCGTTGAATACGTAAAACTTAAAACTTTAAGCAACTAAATTTTCATTACTGAAAAATAAGTTAATTAGTTCGATAAATTGAAAATAGATGTCTGAAAATTGTTACATTTTGCAAATTTGTCCATTTTACCAATATAAATGTATGTATGTTGGAGTTTTTTTATTGTCAAAACCATGTTGGTTGTATTGGTAATGGTGGCGGAGGCGACCAAAAGGTGCTAATGATGTTGGTGGTAGTGGTGCATGAAAATGTTGTGTTGAAAATTATGTTGGTGGCAACAAGTGGCGGCTGAAGTGTGGTAGATATAGAGGTGTCAAAAGGATCCGGCATCCCGCGGGCTAGCCTAACCCGGCCCGTTTCTGGCCCGGGATGGCTCGGCCCTGTCGGTGAATAACGACGACCCTAAACAAATGGGCTTGGGGCCTGGGGCCAGGCCCGGCCTGAAAAAAGCCCTGTTTTGGCCCGAATTTTCAGGCCCGATATTTGGCTAGGTTCTGGCAGGCCCCACAATTTTCAAATTCTAATTTCCCCCCTTTCCCCCCAACGGTTATATTCCTCATTATTTCCCTAAATTTCACTTTTACCCCCAACAGCAATATAACAGCTAGTTTGGGGGGTATTTTGGTCTAACTTAAAATTTTCAACTCTTTTAAGGGTTTTTACACTCTTACCCTCCCCAACAACTATAAACGGATAGTTTTTAGGGCATTTTGGTCTTTTGTGAAGTTTAAAAAATCTATAAATTCACAAAATTTCTCTCTAATTTTTCACACCAATCTTCTTACTCTCTCTTATCTAAACATTCTACATTTCTACAAGCTTTGCTACTATTTCCCTCTCTAATTATTACTCTTGCTAATTACTACTATTATTTACTAATTAGTACTCTTGCTAATTATTACTCTTGTTTACTAATTACTACTCTTGCTAAATTCTAATTACTAACTACTCTTCTTATTAATTTGTTACTCTCTAATTCTTTTGTCTAGTAATTAGTAATTAGTGAATTTTTATTTATTAATTACTATTACTAAATTCTTTTTAATTACTAACTCTCTCCAATTTCGAATTACCCTCAGTGATTCATTTGTTACTCTTTAATTCTTTTAATTGTTATTTCTAATTACTAATTACTGCTCTTATACTTGTGTATTTAGTTACTCTTACTATTTTTATTTTCCAATCTAATAAAAAAGTTTAGCGTCAAATATGGCTGGATTACTGAAGAAACTGAAGCGTGGATCATCATCACGAAAAACATCATCATCATCACAAGCACCACCACCAGCACAAGCGCCAGCACCACGGTCATCACAAACACCAATCCAAGCACCACCACAACCATTCGTTCCTGGACGAATGAGTACAGGCTGTATGATAGATACCCAAGCCAATTGGGAGTTCAATCAAAACATTCCAGATCTTGAATACACGCCTTCACAAGACCCCCCGCATTATAGTCAAGGACGCAGCTCGGTTGGCGAAGCTACTACTCCGTGGCATAATCTTAACCCTATGCCTGGTCATGATGAAGAAGGGCCGAGCAATGCCTCCGGTAATGAGCCAGAAGTCCAAAAGGGGAAAAAAAGAAAGCCGAGTGTTGGAATCATTTTGATGAAGTTATGGTGGACGGCATCCGAAAAGCTCGATGTAAGTACTGTGCTAAATTATTTTCGTCTGGTAGTGGTAATGGACATCTTAACAGGCATTACCCTCAGTGTGCACCTCGACAAGGCCACGTCGAACCTACCCAAACGCAGTTATCTTTTGACGGTAAGTTATTTGTTTATAATCAGCGAGAGCAAAGAGACGGTCTCGCTGAATTTGTTATTCACGATGAACAAGCCTTTTCTTTTGCCGATAATGCTAAGCACTCTAGATATATGAACACATACGTTCAACCTTTGTACAAAAAGGTTCATAGAAACACAACTAGATCCGATGCACTCCGACAGTATAATGCTGCTAAAGCACGCCTGATCGATTATTTCGATAATTTTGACGGTAAAGTTAGTCTTACTTCTGATATTTGGCAATCTCCGTTTACTTTTGTTAGTTATACTTGTGTGACGGCTCATTGGATTGATGCAGATTGGATTATGCACAAGAGAATCATCGCTTTCGAGCTCTTTCCTTTTCCGCATGATGGAATGAACATTGCTACTATTATATTAAAAGCATGTACCACATTTAAATTAAAGGATAAGATTATGAGTATTTGATAATGCTTCTAACAATACAGCTGTTGTTGATGCTTTAGAGGAGAGCCTCAAACCTGTACTTTCTGGTAAATTATTTCATGTTCGTTGTGTTTGTCATATAATTAATTTAATTGTTCAAGATGGTTTAGCTGCTGCAGGAGATATTCTTGTCAAAATGAGGGGTATGACAGCGTATGTTAATAGTTCGAGTCCGAGAACACAACAATTTAAAACGTTGTGTGTTAAATATAATATGCCTCGCAGGAGAGCAGTTACAGATGTGGTCCACAGGTGGAACTCTACATACCATATGCTTTTACACATTCTGGCATACAGAGAAGTCTATACGCATTTTCTACTAACCTTGTTCCCAGCCGGCTTGCCAACTCAAGAGGAATGGCAGATGGCCACATACCTAGCTGAATTTTTGGAGGTATTTTACACGTCTACCAATTTATTGTCTGGTACGTACTATCCCACCTCTCCTCTCGCTGTAATAGAAATTCTCAAGATGGCTACAATGTTAACAAAATGGAGATATATAGGACCCTTTCAGGAAATAGTAAAAGTGATGGATAAAAAGTTTAATAAATATTGGAGTGAACTGCCTGTTGTTTTTGCTGTGGCTACTTGTTTAGATCCTAGGTTAAAGTTGCATGGCGTGAACGTCTCGATACAAGAGATATCGAGATTAATGTGCTACCCAGTAGAGGACACAACCGCACTCACAGCGAAAGTGAGCAAGACATTTGAGGAACTGTTCAACCTCTATCGTAATTCTGCTGACGTGCGCGGGCGAGCTTCATCATCGACTGCTGAGAGGTATTATGCGCCATACCTTAAGGGCTTTGAACATCTAGTAGCAAGACAACTACCAGGTGAAGGTACTTCTAATTCGGCAGGTTCGTCTACTTTTTCCTCTTTTAATGAGATTGGTGTATATTCAAATACTGATCATTATTCTGATTTATCAATGCAAGAACAGTTAATTTTAATTTGTTAAATTTTTGGAAACAAAATCAAAACATGTATAAAACTTTATCCCAAATTGCACGGGATGTACTGCCAGTGCAAGCCTCCACGGTTGCTTCAGAGTCGGCATTTTCAGCGAGCGGGAGGGTTTTGGATGACAGGAGGAGTCGTCTTAACCCCGAGTCGCTCGAGCTATGTGTATGTTGGAAGGATTATCTTGATGCGAAATACCGCGAGCAAGATAAACCGATTGATGATAGGAAGAGCAGTGACTCGGATATTGAAGTACTTCCGGATGATTAGGTAATTTCTTTTTATTTTTCTTCTCTTAAGTTTTAAGAATAAAATTTTTCACAAAATATAATTTTTTTCACACACACACACACACACACACATATATATATATATATATATATATATATATATATATAATAAATTTTTACAAGCAAGATATATATTTTTTCGTATATATAAAAAATTAGGTAACTTCGCCTGTTTGTTTACAAGCAGTCGGTCCCAAGCCCGGATAAAAGGAGGAGGGCCTATGAACATATTTATCTTTAATTGAACTCTATATGGATGTTAATAATTTACATGCATTCATAAATTCTAGCCTCACTTACTTCTTATTTTTTGACAAACACAATATATTAATATCATAGGTTCTTTTATACTCACTCATAACCATCCTATATACATATGAGAGTCATATATATAGAGTAAAATTTTATTTATGAGACCAAATAGAGAGAAAAACTGTTAGTCAAAATCTATACTTATTACTTAAGATCATCTGGGGAATTAATAACTATACTCTAAATTTAAATTCTTGTAAATTCCAACTAGTTTTTAATGGTACATTATAATAACAAAAATTCAACTTTAGTGAAAAAAGTAAAGCTTAATAGAATAAATTTCAAATAAACTGATTAGGATTTCAAAATATATGCTAAAACTTTATACAAAATTAAACTAATAGTATAAATTTGAAATAAATTGATTAGAATTGAAACTTCAAAAAATGCTACTTATAAATTATAATGTTAGTCGGCCAAAAAAGGCTTGTCAATTTTACACCAAATTAACATGTATCAATCTCAACCAATTAATTTGATGTATTCTTGTTGGCCATCGACACAAATAAATAACAAGGAGTTGGGAACCAAAAAAAAGAAAAAAAAATTTGGGCCCGAGCCCGGCCCAAGCTCGGTCCTAAATATTGGGCCTAGGGCCTGGGCTTGGATTGGGCCCATATATGCAGATTTCAGGCCCGGGCCCTGCCCGGTCCGTTTTCCAGACACCAGGCCCGGCCCTGGCCAGTTTTCGCTGAAGGCCAGCTGGGCTTGGGCTGGCCCAAGCCCGGCCCATTGACACCTCTAGGTAGATATGGAGATGTTTTGGGCCAACTTGTAGGAGGTGGTGGTGGTGACGGGGATGGTTTGATGGAGATGACCGTGTTCTCGTGATGGTGTTGGTGGTGGTTATGGTATGGAGTGTGGCAACGGCTAGGTGATGATAATTATGGTGGTGATGGAGAAAGGAACCTAGTGGTTGTAGTGGTGGCTCTATGGCGGTGGAGTAGGTGTTACTAGCAAATTAATTATACGCGGATTGATGGTAATTTTGCTTTTATGTAAGATTTTGGTCAAGAAATTTTGACCATCTACCTACTCAAAATTAAGTGATAAGTACTTAGTAAAAGTGTGGTTGATAATGCAATTAAGCACTGAAAACTTAAAATTTTCAATAATTTTGAATTAAGTGCGTTTGATAATGCTTAACATTGTATCGTTTAAAAAATTAATTCCTTCCAAAAATAGACTAAAAAATTCTAAGTCAGTTAATACTTATCACTTAATTCTAAGTGAGATTATTAAAAGTTATTGAACATAATTTACAATTACTACCACAATGCCGCCACAATTAATTTGCTGCCAGTACACGCCTCTATCACATTACAACCACCACGACAACCGTTATTTCATTTCGTCACCACCAGCACAATTATCACAACATAGCCACCTCCATCAGCACTACCACCAACAAGGACACTACCACCTCCACCGCACTAGTGCTACCGCCACCACCTCCATATTCGCCAAAACCATCTAAGTATCTACCATATCACGTACAACCACTGCTATTACCATCATGTGGCCTACCATCACCACCATAATTACCAACACCATATCTTAACGCACCATACTACCGCGACGATTGACACATTTCTGCTGCTGCCGTCGCCACCACCCTTATTACTCCATCGCCATTGCTATCACCGCCCACCAACACGTACGGTTTTGGCCAAATAAAAATAAAAATTATAAAGTACATATATAAATGCATAACATCACTAAAATGGATAAATTGAACAATTTTAAGACATTTGCTTTTAATTTACTAAACAAATTAACTTATTTTTCAGTAGTAAAAATTCAGTTATTTAAAATTTTCAGTTTTACGAGTTCAGTGTTCAAGTTTTCAGCACTTAAATTTTAGTTTATGATACAACCTCTAAATCCACCTTACTTAAAATTTTGGTCTATTTTGACAGGAATTTATTTTTAAAATGCTACGAGGTTAGGCGTTATGAAACACGCTTAAAACTTAAAATTTCTGAAAATTTTAAGTTTTAAGTGTTTAATTGCGTTATCAAACACACACACTAAGTAACACGCATGATTTTGTGCATTTTCAAGCAGACTCACTCCCTCGTGGATTAGGATCTCATGTGTTTATTGTAGACGTGTGCTGTAAAAGCGTGAACATCGCTTCTCAACCCATGAACATATTTTCTTACTGTTGTTGAACTTATAGCGACAACTTTTATACCACCATATGTATCATGCGTACTTGGACCTGATCTTTTGCTGTTAGAGTAGAGAGACGTGATAACTTTAGTTAGTAACCGTCGGGTCTTTTTCCCCCAACAAAAAAAAAGGGGGGGTCGGGTCAAATTCAAGCAGATCGTGCCACGTCATCAAAGCAGCTAAATCTGGCCAAAATGATGCGTTCCCTCTATCCGTTGCCCAGCTACAGCAACGGATTTTGCGCTTCAGAATCCACCACTGTGATCCACCGTTACCGAGCTCAAGATTCCAGATTTGTTTGGATTTTAACATCCCACACAACAGGTTCAGTAGGTTCCGTAACTCCAATGAATCTGAATCCAATCAAGATAGCAGCTCTCTCCGCAAGAAAGTGCAAAAATCCGAAACATACCAAATCTGAGGAAGAAAAGAAAGATTCACACTCTAAAATAGACTAAATATATATGCAAACAATCTTCTGGGCTTTAACCAAAAGAAACAAATTGAGGAGATTGGAAGCCTAGATTTGCAAAATTCGAGAAGGTTTGGGGCCTGTCTTGCACTAGTTGTGGAGGTCCCAAATGAATTTTTCGGAATCAAGATGAAAACGAGATTCGAAGCTCATATCCGCTGATGAGTTTGCATGATCAAACTCTGGAGGAGATAGTACTTGGAAATAAGATTAGAGTTTTTTTGGCTCCAAAGCGACGAGATCTCTAGAGAGAGATAATTGTGTTTCATATTGTTTGCAATTACTGTTAAATGAAATAGCATCCTTGCTATGGGCATTTTTTAGCCTGTGACGTGACATTCTCTTATTCTTACATTCATCGTACTTTTATGATACTATATATATATATGAACTTTTAAAGTGCAATAGATCGAGGATCCATGTTTTACTCCCTCGCACGCACACATACATGGACAAGATCACAGACATGCAAAACATAGGAAGGCACATAAACAACTAGATAAGATTGCTAGAGCATTAAGTGATAGTTAGAGCTATAATGATCATATATAAGAGAAACTACACAGCATTACCCGCAAGAAAAGAGATATAAAAGCAAAGAAATAGAAACTAGATATTATGGGGTCCCCAAAAGATGAGCTGCACAATCTTCTCAGCTTTCTCGGCCTCCCTCGCTCTGCGCTTCTCGTCATCCATTCTCACGTCCTTCACCCGCTCTCCCGCACCAAAAAACCATCTAGGGTGCCGGACTTTCGGGATTCCGACATGGGTCTCGCCGGCGGAGGAGTAGGAGGAGGTGGCTTGACTCCGGCCAGCATCCTTCCTTTTGAGTAGACTTATCTTGTCCCTACGGAACTGTTCTAGCTATGCAAATTCTCTCGGTCTTTAAAAGATCGGACAGTTTGGTCGGAAAACACTTGGTGTTGCATGCAATTTAGTGGACCCAACAGCATCGTTTGTTAGCCTATAAACAAAACTAGGACTTCAGTTACGAAGTGCTTTTTACATTTTCCAAGTCACTGGTTTTGTTAAAAACATTGTGCTGCCGGTTTTGGAGTGTGGATGTTACGCGGAAAACAAGGATGTAATGTCAACATGAACTCCTTCCGTTCACGAGAAATTACACCGCAGAGGTATGAAACTGGTGATCGACGGATACCAATTTGTTACTATTTGGTAAGATACATTGATTTCTGTGCAAGAGGTTGCAAAAAGTCATTCACTTATTGTTTGATCAGTGAAATGTTATTGGTAAGATACATTGATTTCTCTAAACACCACGGTGAACACATGAGTGCAGCTTACTAGTCAATGATACGGAGTACATGTTAAGACCAGTTGAATGATTTCAGCTTTAACCTCCATATCTCTACTTGTAGAAAATATTTACTTCCCTCCTTGATTTGTTTCTCCACGTTGGATGAGTCAAGAATCAAACAGTGGGGAAGAGAAGACCGAAGAGATAATTCATTTAATGGAACACTCTCAATGCCAATTTTCTTAAGATTTTAGTCTGTCCATAAAAACTTGTTTTCCAGGCAATTAACTTTTCTTCTGTTTAGGATAAATCTTTTTAGTTTAAAACATGAAAGTTTTAGGAAACAAATATTGGTAATAAGAAATGTGACCTGAAGCAACACTTATGTACTTTTTAGCGACAACTCTTGAAATTATCCCTTTCTGATAAAGTGCATAAGGCAAAATAGGATTATTGTATTTCACTCTCTAGCTACTTTATCATGGTATCATAAGTTATGTCTTAGGGTTTTTTCTACTGTTCTCTGATAACGGCGATTCATTATCGCTTGGATCATCGGTTCTCTGATCCATTCTATGCGTTGTTTCAATTGAATTTGAATTGATATCAACCTAAAAACATGCTCAAAAGCGCACATGTATAAGACTCGTTCTCAGTCCTCATGTATAGCCAATGTGGAACTCTGACACCCATATATGCGTCTACTGTTCTCGATTTCTCTCAATTTCATGAACGGTTAATGCGAGACTCTAACACCCACTCTTTTGTACAGCGTAAAATATTAGGTATCACAAGGCCTCGATCCGAGTAAGGAGAACTCTCACGCCTAGTATGGAACATGAGGTAGCGACCTGAAGATTATGAAGTATAGATAAAATCTAGCTCTGATATCATATCAAAATTTGGTGTCTAACTTCGAAAGAGAAGCATTCCAAGTATATTAATCGATTCAATTCTCATGTACATTTGATGTAGACCCTTAACCGAAATTTTTTGGAGAGTTGGAAACACGTGGTAATTATGATTTCCTCGTTTCTATCCGTGGGCAGCATGTAAAACAAAGAGCCAGTGGTTTTCATCCCCCGTACTCCGAGTCAAATCCCATACACGGGTTTTCTATTCCGTTAGTCGGCCCATCTATAAAACCAGCACCAACCTGCTTTTCAATACCATTTCCACCAACTCTTTGGGCGTAGATGGAATTGATTGTCTTTTGCGTCCAATGCCCACTGGAAAAAGCATCGCTTTTCTACTCTCTCTACATGCCTACTCATGCATTCTCTCTTTATATAAGACATCCCGGACTCCTTACGGCGCTTCATTAGAACACAAGTCCCTTTGTATTGAGCGAAAACCCCAACCCTTGTAGCCTCAAAGATCACGAGAAATCAAAGAAACACGAGTTTCAAAGATGACTTCAACATGCAAAGCCTGGATGGTGGCAGCGAGCGTTGGAGCAGTAGAGGCACTGAAAGACCAGGGATTCTGCAGGTGGAACTACACGATAAGATCCGTCCATCAGCACGCCAAGAGCGGACATCCCTCTCCCAGCAGACCAAGAAGCTCTCCTCTTCTCAGTACAACACTGCTGCTGCAATGACTTCTAACAAGTTGAGAGAAGAGAAGGCCAAAGAGTCCGAGGAGTCGCTTAGAAAAGTCATGTACTTGAGCTGTTGGGGTCCCAATTGAACCCGCAGTGTATGTATACATAGTTAAGCTAGCTTGGGATCAATTCCTCTGTATGGAATATCAAAACAATTTCGTAATTGAGGACTAATTTTTCCAACAATGTTTGCTGCTGCAGTTCAACTTTGGCTTGCAATATTCATTCAGTCACTTGGAGGGCAGTAGTCAGAACTAACGCTTCCATTGCTAGCCCTTTCATACTGCCTTTTCCCCTTTGCTCAAAATCAAAATGCACTGCATCACCTCTACGCCCAAAGGAAACAGAAATGGGTTTGATAAACTTTCTCAGAGGGTAACATGTTCAAATTTCATCAATAAAAAAATGTAGTTTACAATTAGTGCCTCTTAACACGTAAGCCTGGGTACTAAAAACTGTTGATTGAATAGATACTGGGACTTGAACATTTGTCCACCAGAAGTAAATAATTTATTGGTAATTTCTAAGGGAAAATTAGGAAAAGATGGGTTTTGGAAATAAAATTTAGTGGAAGGTGGGATTGTTTTGAAAAGTTATGAAAAAGTGGGGTGACTTTTTAAAATTTCTGAACAAGGGGTAGACTTAGAAAAAAATGGATTTTTTGAAATCCTTTACTTTGATCTTCCCGAATTACCCCTGCCCCCAAAATTGTTGATCTCTGTTATGGTACAAGTTATTTTCTGCAAGAATGCAAGTACGGTTATGCAAAGATGTTTGTCATTTTGTACAGATATTCAAGTCGATTCTTCTATTCCAAACGATGCAATACTAAATTTGTCAAACATTGGTTTGTAATCATTTCTGAATCACAAAAGGTGTTTTTTTTGTTTTTCAGACTGGCCCACGATTTGTTCGGAACAGAAATCTACTGAAAAAGCTTATTAAGAATAAGGTTTGAACCAAAATGTTGATTTTGTTTGGCACAAGTATCATTGGGTTGGTACAACCAATATTTTTTTCTTTTTTGTAGCAAATGAATTTAAATACTATTATTTATTAACTGCAGAAACGTTTGTCAAATATATTGTCCAGTGGACATATGAGATACTAAAAGAAGAACTATATTTTGTAGAAAAATGTCTAATATCAGTTCACGGTATCCTGCTAGTTGGCTAAGTTAGAGAACTATATTTTGTAAAAAAATGTCTAATATCAGTTCACGGTATCCCGTCAGTTGGCTAAGTTAGAGCACTTGCGCCTTAAATAAACTCATCAATTCTTACATTTGGGAGATACTAAAGGAAGATAGTTCTTCTTTTACATCATCTATGCGAAACAATTGTTCTAATAAGGGTTCAAACGTAAAGAGACATGGGATATATAAGTCACATACTTGTACATTCCAAGCAATTCAGAAATACTACTATAACAATCTTTTGGTAAAGAAAAAAGAAGTATCAGATCCGCTCTAAATACGCCGCATGAAGACATAAGGATGCAAACTATTGAAAAAGTTAGAAACTATCTAAATCCATCCATCTAGAATAATACCTGCAAAAATGAGGACCGAAAACTTCCAAGTCATTTTATGCAGAAATTATGCTGATGCCCAAGTCATTTTATGGAAAAATTACGGGGCGCAAGGGCGCCTGCTTTTTCTCGATGGGACCACTACATACGTGGAATGACCTTGTGGGGACCACACACATACATTGCCCTTACACGGCTGGGATCATTGAGGGTTGTCAGTATGCTCCGTTTCGATGGGAACTCAAAGCACATCGTTTCGTCACCTCTCCGTTATGGCGCATTTTATCAAAAAGTGAGTTCTACAATATTTCTACTGCTTCTGTTTTTAGGTAATAAACTTTTTGTTAACAAATTAGAATACCTTTTTGAATTGATATACCAATAATTCTTATATGTTTCGCTCGATTTTTTTAGTACTAGTTGCAGCAATGAGTTAGATCTTGTTCACGAGATAACTGAAGAGGTGTTTTAGCAATGAATGCGTATATAGCTTATTTCTTATATGTATTGAATCCTCTTAAGATGTCGAGGGAGAAGTGCAGCCCCATTTGCAGTGCTTTTCATTGTAAAATGGCTAAACCGCATTCGTTTCTTCAATCCCAACCCCCTTAGCAAGGGAAGGCGTAGTTCCCGCAAGGTCTTCTTTTTTTAGGAGTCCCACCAAAGCAAAAGTAGCGCTTGTGCCCCCCATAATTTCTGCATAAAAATCTGGGGTGTCGACAGAATCCGACATACACTTTTGCATAAAAAACTTGGGTTTCTGCACACAACGACTTGTGTAGTGTTAGAACCAAAATACTTACTTTTTTGCAGACTAACTGAATATTAATACGAAGGGACAAATACAAAACTTTGAAAACAAACTTGATACCACATTTTTGCACGTAGGTTTATATCTGATGATCTCGTTTCCTGTGAATTGTGTGCGTGTGTCGTCAATTGGGTGTGTAGTCGATAGTGCCGTGTGAATTTTGGAGGCCGTCACTGTGTTTCCACTTGCTTGGTCATCAACAGCACCCACTCTCATCCTCCCTTAATCTCCACCGTCCTTTTTAACCTCCGCAAATTCCCTCACATAATCCTCAATTTTATCCAACAAAATTAATCCCAATCGCCAATATCTTTATTTCTATTATGCTAGTAACGTTAGTCACCACTTCCGATGGTTATTATACAACTATGTCATAAATTCAAAGGATAACTGGTTGGTACATATAAGCGAGTTTAGATCAGTTCCAACCTATCTTTTTTTTTAATTAGACGTTAATATTTAAAACTTGATATTTAGTTTTTCATTGTTCTATAAGCAAAGAAGAAATAATTCTGCTTTGACGAGTACCACTGGCACACTTGCTTGAAGAAAGGGGGCTAAAGCATTTGCATGGAAGTTGTTGTTCATGAAGGAGATTAACGTGTTTGGAATTTTTATATTAAAAATTATAATAGGTGGGTGGGGGTGGGCTGAGGCGTGGGCAGGGTAGAGGAGGGGGGTGAGGGACATGTAGTTTGGAGGGAAAGCTAATTTGGAAGAGAAGATGAAGAGGGGTAGTTTGGGTAGTATCACTCTTAAGTTTAAAAAAAAAATCCATTTTTTTAAAGCGAGGATTGTTCATCACTCTTTGTTACTTTTGGCTTGGCAATATGAAATCATTTATATGAGTGCATGGTTTGTTTTAGGTACAAGAATCTGGAGAAGAGATGCAAACCTGGAAGGAGATACTGTTAATTTTATTGCAACCGAACAACTGCTAGAGTTTGGAAGTTTTCGGTCCTCATTTTTGCAGGTATTATGGATGGATTTAGATAGTTTCTAACTTTTTCAATAGTTTGCATCCTTATGTCATCATGCGGCGTATTTAGAGCGGATCTGATACTTCTTTTTTCTTTATCAAAAATTGTTATAGTAGTATTTCTGAATTGCTTGGAATGTACAAGTATGTGACTTATATATCCCATGTCTCTTTACGTTCGAACCCTTATTAGAACAATTGTTTCGCATAGATGATGTAAAAGAAGAACTATCTTCCTTTAGTATCTCCCAAATGTAAGAATTGACGAGTTTATTTAAGGCGCAAGTTCTCTAACTTAACCAACTAATGGGATACCGTGAACTGATATTAGACATTTTTCTACAAAATATAGTTCTTATTTTAGTATCTCATATGTCCACTAGACAATATATTTGACAAACGTTTCTGCAGTTAATAAATAATAGTATTTAAATTCATTTACTACAAAAAAAGAAAAAAATATTGGTTGTACCAACCCAATGATACTCATGCCAAACAAAAGCAACATTTTGGTTCAAACCTTATTCTTAATAAGCTCTTCCAGTAGATTTCTGTTCCGAACAAATCATGGGCCAGTCTGAAAAACAAAATAAAACACCTTTTTGTAATTCAGAAATGATTACAAACCAATGTTTGACAAATTTAATATTGCATCGTTTGGAATAGAAGAATCGACTTGAATATCTGCACAAAATGACAAACATCTTTGCATAACCGTACTTGCATTCTTGCAGAAAATGACAAATATCTGCAGGGGTAATTCGGGAAGATCAAAGTAAAGGATTTCAAAAAACCCATTTTTTTCTAAGTCTACCCCTTATTCAGAAATTTTAAAAAGTCACCCCACTTTTTCATAACTTTTCAAAACAATCCCACCTTCCACTAAGTTTTATTTCCAAAACCCATATTTTCCTAATTTTCCCTACACTAAACTGTCACCTAGTTATCCACACTTGACAATAATGCTCTATAAATGTACTGTGGTAGAAAGTGAAACAATGGACAAGTGGAAATTTCTTTAAAAAACACCTTATGGGCAAGGTAAGGAAGGTCAACCGTAAGATCAACCGTGGACTTTTATGTGTGGGAATTTTCTTTTCCTATTATGACTATAACAATTCTTTTTTCATGAGTTTTCTCTGTCCTTCCTCCCAAGTCTTTGCACGAAGGATGGGAAGAACGGATGAGTGCATTAACTTGACATTTATCTTATAAAAGCATCCAATTCGTTCAATTCAAAATTAATTGGTCGTGAGGAGAGGTTCACAAGGTTTCCATATTGAAGTATTATTTTTTATTTGCTCGATATGGAGAACACACCCTTTCACGTGAGGGCCTAGTACATGAAGAATTAGACTCGGTGATGGTTGATGAATTAATTTTTTATTTATCTGCTAGGCCTCGAACGATCAGATTTAATATCATGTAAAAGTATCTAATTCTAAACCAATTGGTAACAAAGAGAGAGACCACAAGGCTTATGTATTGAAATATTCTTTATTAGCCCAACGTGGAAGTAATATCTCTCAACATATCTATTTTCTTTGAATCCCTTTTCCTCGTTGAATTACGTTGATTTAATTTGTTGTATCACGTAATTTTTGCCACTTCTTCCATGGCAAATTGCATTACTATGCACAATGCCATTTGACTATCCCTATTTTACGTCCACTTGTAACTTTTTTTAAGCACAGTCTAAGAGACGCTGAATAGATATCTAATGGTTTTCGATTTCGACCACATGTTCTCTTCTCTGCTTGTTAACGTTAATTAATTAATAGATAAACTCATGGGGTTAACTTAGAGGTTGAAACGATTGGAATGAGCAGTAATACCATCTTTTTAGTGTTTGACTCTTAGTAGGTGTGTTGTTTGGTTTGCCATTAGCCGTCATTAGATGTTGTCACCGTGAGATTTCAACGGTTATTTACAAGATGCATATGTGGGCTCGTCTGTAACACAATAATTAGATGTGCTAGGAGGTTAAGAACGCATCCTTTGTAGGTATGAAATCTTTAGAATAATGGATGTGTTAAAGAGATTATTTTCTTGTCATATGGTCCTGAAACGCCACATAACCACGCATTTAGATAACACATCAATATTTCCTCTAGACTAGAAGTTGTCCTTCTCTTCTCTCCATGCCTAGTTACCGACCTGAGCCATTGAAGTGTTGTCTATTTGAAGTAGAAAAAAAAAGCACGGGCGAATGATCACACATCCTACATTTCGTAAGCGACTGTTAATTGGCATGTCACAAAAAGAAATTGGAATGTTTGAAGAGGAAAAGGCTACTCTATTCTTAGGCAGTATGACTTAGCAAAAAGGAAATCAATTATGATGTCATTATCTATGCTAACCCATCATAAGGGCAATGAAGTAATTCCAATGGTTCCTAAAACCGTTGGCTTTGGATACAGCCCACCCGCCGGAATCCCCAAACTTCACGCTCTTGCACACCCACCCATCACTTTCATATCTCCATCACTAATTCACTCTATATATACATACCGCACAAGCTCGAGTCCATCTTCATCCGCATTACAATTCCTCTAAACCCACTTAACTTGACATTACACTTGAAAATTCAATCTAGAAATTCCCAAAGAAAAGAAGAATGAGCTCGGGAAGCAGAGCCTGGATTGCAGCAGCGAGCGTTGGGCTAGTGGAAGCGCTAAAAGATCAAGGTTTTTGCAGATGGAATCACGCCATCAGATCCATACACCACCATGCCAGGTCCAACCTCAGGTCCTTCTCTCAGACCAAGAAGCTCTCTTCTTCATCGTCTGCGGTGGTTGCCAGCAGGCTCAGAGAGGAGAAGGCCAAGCGAGCGGAGGAGTCTCTGAGGACAGTCATGTACCTTAGCTGTTGGGGTCCCAACTGACGTTGCAAGTAAAATAAATATGAAGGGTTCATTGTAAGCGAGCTCTGATTTATTAGCGCATGATAGAGTACTCTTGTAATTATACGGAATAAATTGTACTACTAGCTGTTGCAAATCCATCGCCCAATCCATCCTCGCGAAATTGCCAAAGCAAAAGCTTGACTCTGTCACGAAATGTTAGAAGGTCGAAGGAGCAATGACCCATTTTGGTGACGGAGTTGGAAAAAGGTACTGGATTAGTGCTTAAAATTGTCTGTCAGAACAACCCAAAAAGAGATATATATATATATATATATATATATATATATATATATATATATATATATATATATATATACCAAAATGTGGGGTTTGGCCGGAAAAATACAAAAACACAAGGTTTCCCATAAGGTAAGTGGAGTTGTTATACCAGTCGTCAACACCCAACTGGGGAGTGCCCGACATGGCCGTAAAGAAGTCGGGTTTCCAGCCGATATACCTTGTATAGGGAAGACTATGGCCTTCGGTTAGACCGAAAAAATTCCGTTTTTTTTGGAAAAAAACATAACATTTTTATAAAAAACAGTGAAATAAAGAGCAGATTTAGAAAAGAGATGGCAAAAACTTAGAAAAGAGAGAGTTTGGTTTTAATTTTGAGTTTTCAAAATTTCAAGATGCCAGGGTAGACACTTAACTAGATTAAATCTCAGGATGCTTGGTTGAACATATCAAAAAAGTTTTCTCAAACAGTTTTCTTTTTGACTAAAACTCAGAGCATGCGTTAGTCTACGGGTTCTCAAAGCCATCACTCGGCAACTAACCCTAAATGACTCGCTCCCACTTTTGTTTAAAACCTAAAAGCTAACCTATGAAAAAATATTTTGAAAATTTGTGGGTAAGCATAATCGATTTAAATCTACCTTAGGTCTGTGATAAGCATAATCGTTTTAAAAAACTAAAATTGGACAGAGTCTCTTGTTATTCAAGTAAATGCCATATGATTTCTAAGTCTATCATATATTATCTGCTCTTTGATATGTTAAGTTCTTGAGATATTTTCTTTTCAATTCATAAAAGACCTTTCACCACTGAGCGTGTTCACCCCAGAATAACTAAACTATGAGTAAAGATTAAGAGAGCTTACTTGTATGTGCGAATGGAAGAGCTTGTTGATGCAGTATCATTTAAAGTCTTTAGAAATTCTTCTCGAAATTCTTTGTCTTCTTCACTAGTATTCGGTCTTTGAGCGAAGTCTTCGTCATCAGTCCTTAAGCTTTTGGTAAAGTCCATGTCTTGTAATATGTCTAAAAGGACTTTGGCTGCTTGGGATCTGACTGTATTAGTTCTTTGCTGTCTCTTGGTATCCTTGTGTAATAAACGTCTTCTTTTCGTTTTTTCCAAAAGGATAGGGGTCTCAGGATTTGAGATGTCTTTACCAGCTACCTGTGGGGCTGGACTAGTAGTTCGTTCTCCAGAACCAGATGGATTTTTAGTATTTTTTAGCAAAATACCAGCTGTCACAGGACTTGAGGTGTCTTTACCTGTAGCCTGTTGTACAGGACTAGCTAGGCCTTTAACTCCGGACGTAGAGGATTGTGTGGACTTGGATTTTAAAAGATTATTGTATTTATTCTTCCAGTCCATTGCTTCAGGCTCATAAACTTGTAATTGTGTTTTAAAAATGGAAAGCTGTTATTCTAAATTTTGTTTATCTACAGCCAACTGGTCTGTAGTTGTTTTTAACAAATTATAATGTTTAATTAAGACATCACAATTTTTACAAAATTGTGATCCAGAGGACGAAGGAATTTGTGTTTGTATAAAAGGTACAATTGTTTGTGTAGAAGAAGCAGTGCATTCTGGACTAATAAAGTAATTCACACCACAGTGTGTTGTCATTAAATTATGCGCTTCTTCGTTTGTCTGAGTTCCCTTATACCAGGGTCTTGTATGATTGCCTACACCATGAACCATGGCTTCGGGAAAAATGTTTGTATATTCCAGGTTGTTGGCCTTTAAAAACACAATAAAAATTAAACTTTTTTGTATCTCTAAGTTTGTGAAAGCAGGCTGCTAAGCCATTTAAGGCATTAACAAACCATCCATTGTCTTTGCGGATAAATGCTTGCCAAAGGTTGTCTAGAAGTGTAACTTGGTCTATAGGAAACGGACCTAATTTAGGGTCTTTTACTTGGAATTTACTTCCTACGTGTATGATTCCTAAATTACTTCCATCGTAATTTATACGACTTGTGCCTGAATTGTCTGTATAACTTGTATAAAGAACATGAAAAAGCGGATTTGTCTGATTTATAAATCTAGCCTGCATAGGGCGTCCATCAGAAGAGGAAGCTATATTTCCTGCAATATGTTAAAAACTTGTATCAAAATATGTAATTTATTTCTTGTATAAAACATTTGTTACATAGAAAAAGTGCTCCTAATCTGTTTGCATTTTCTTTAACTACTCGCACATTTTCTTCTAAAATGGATATTTGTTGAAGCCTTTCCTCTTCGGCTTCTTTTGTATAAAAAGACATCTCTTTAAGCATTTGTATAAACTCCAAAGTTTGTATGATGTATCTGGCGTTTGCCTTGAGGAAGATTTTGATAGTGTGACAGATCATGTCTGAAATAAAACAAGAAAAGTTTTAACAAAGGAGTTTTCTAGATAATAAGTCAGCTAAAGTATTGTCTTTTCCTTTAATGTGTTGCCATTCCATCTTGTCAATTCTATAATTGCTAAGGGTTGCTAAAAATTTAACCCATCTATTTGTATATCTAAAGTCTTTATTTTTATTGTATCTGACGATTGCTTCGCAATCCGTCCGTATACAAAATTCATGTTTACTAGTTAGTAATGCCTTAAAGTGTTCTAAAGCATATATAATTGCTAGTAATTCAAAATCTAGGCTTGTCAAGTATTGATTGCTTTCTTTGTATTTACTACTTGCGTATCTACATATTATTTCTTCTTTTTTGTTGCTGTATTTGTTTGGTTTGCAGTATAAGACTACTCCCCATCCGTCTTTACATCCGTCTGTCTGGACTATTAAATAATCAGTGTCTAAGGGAAAATTTAAGTCCGGTAATTGTTTAACTTTTTCTTTTATAATTCTTACTAAATTAATATCTTTGTTATTGAAGTGTCTTTGACCATTTTTACGAGTTTTGTTGTATAAGGGACCTATTAATTTGCTAAGGTCTTTAAAATACATACGGGCTTGATTTACTAAACCTAAAATGGCTTGAATTTGTTTTAAACCTTCTAACTTGTCTGGGAAATCTAGAATATTTTTAGCAATGTGTTCTTGTAATTTAATTTTGCCATTGCCTATTTCCATGCCTAAAAATTTTATATTTGTTTTAAACAGCTCAACTTTCTTTTTACTTAGAATTAATCTGTGCTTTTCAAATAATTTAAAAGCTAAGTCTAGATGTGAGATATGTTCTGTATCATTTTTGCTACATATTAAAATATCATCAATGTATACTATAATAAAATCATTGTATGGTCTGAAAAGATCATCCATTTTGCGTTAAAAGATACTTGGGGCTGTCTTAAGGCCAAATGGCGTGACTAACCATTCGTAGAGGCCTTCGGGTGTAGTAAATGCGGTCCACTTAATGTCTTCGGGCCACATTTTAATTTGGTAAAAGCCTGATTTGCAGTCAAACTTGCTAAAAACCCTTTTGCCTTGTAATTTACTCAAGAGAAAAGTTTTATTAGGAATATTATAACTGTCGTCTTTAATATTGTCATTTAATCTTTTGTAGTTAATTACCATTTTGCTTTTGTTTCTAATTAACTCAGCATGGTTTCTTATTGTAAACGCTGCTGATCTGTGTTGGCTATTGCTTGGTCTAATTACTCCTATTTGCATAAGTTTTTTAATATGCATTTTAAAGTCTTCAGTGTCTAAACTACTTGCTTCTATATTTGCCGTTTTAACTATATAATCAGGATTTATGATGTCTAACTTGCAATATATTTTATTTAAATCCCATCTTTTAATGAGGTCTTCTCCTATAAAGGATAATGTTTCTACAGCTTTAATTATATCCTGTTTGTTTGAAAAATAATTTATTAAGTTGTAATTTATTTTATCTGTATTATATATGTCATCATATATATCATATGTGTGGGGAAAGTCTTCTTCTTTATCTGTAATATCTTCTATCTGAAGATTGTCTATGTTTTTTATGCAGCAGTTTGCTTTTCCTTGGCTGCATTCGTTACATATTTTATTTTTGCCTTTATGGCTTAGGTCTATGTATTCCCCACCACGCTTCTGAGCGTACTCTGATAGTGTATCGATATTTATCGGTGTTTGGGTTATATATTGTGCAATTTGAAAAAAGTCTTTTGAAATCGTTATTGTATTATTTTGTGCTTATAAAAAATTTATACCTAGAATAATTTTGCCTTCTTTATGTAGTATAGGGGCACAAAAGGCGTTTTTAAGAGAATATGGTTTAGATTGTGTATTACATGGTGTTAGAAGAGTGATAGTTGAGTTTGTAATATAGTTATTATATTGAATTGGAGTGTTGGAAAAACCAACTCCAGTTATAGGTTTGTCTAGAGTTTTAATGTAATTATTATTTAATATAGAAGGGTCTAATACTGTAATTGTACAACCTGTGTCAATGATTGCATTTGTTTCTACTTGTTTCTTATAACGTGTGAGTTGTATTCTAATGGTTATTATATTATTAAATCTTGTCTGTGTACAGAATTTGTCGATATTAAAATCTTGCATTAACTGTTTAGAATTATTTAAGTCTATAGTATCGATATGATTTTCTTTTATGAGAGCTAAGGTGTCTTCGATTTGTATTATTTTTGGTTCTAAATATTCTAAACGTCTATTAACATTTTTATTGTAATAAGTATGGTCTTGTGTTGATTTAGACGTAGTTGCTTTAATGTCTAAATTATATTTTTGTTTTAAGCATTTGGTGCATGCTTCTTTATAGCATAAATTGCATTTACATCTTACTTTAATGGCAGGATATCATTTACAGATGTAACATGTATTAGTATCTAATCCTTTTCCTAAATCTCATTGGTGTATGCAATTATTTTCTGTGTTTAAGTTTAATTCTGAGGGTTTAAACATAAAATTATAGACGTTTGACTGTTTTAAGGAATTTATGAAAGTGTCTATTTGATCAGTAGTTTCGACGGGAAGAACTTCTTCTTCATCATCACTACTTAGAGAAATAACGTCTTCTGCATATTCTTCTATAGATTTAATACTATATATGCTTTCTGTATCACTTAAAGTCTCATCTACTTCTAGTAAATTTTCGTTTGTGTTATTTACTATCATAGCTTTATAATTATTATTATTTTGTCTCCGAGGACAACTAGAACTTAAATGATCTGGTTCTCCACAAAAATAACATGTAATTTTGTTTTTATAGATTCGTCTATTGTCATATTTTCTAACATGCCTAGGATTTAAAAAGGGATTTCTAGCTCTACTTTTTCGTAAGAAGTAAGTTTTTCTAGGTTGTCTTTGTTTTCTTATGGGCTTTCTAGTGTATTTAGGTCTGAATTCTTCTTGACCGTAATGTTGATGTGTATATATTTCCTTACAAAAGCTTTTTTCATTTTTAAGTTGTCTAGCTATTTGTATATTAGTACATTTAGAAACTAAAATTTCTATTACCTGTTCAAAGACACTTCCTAAGGAATAGGCCGGTCTTTGATTTGGATTTTCATAAACTTTTTTAATTGTCTCACTAATTTCTCGTCCTAAAGCTCCTGGTAATTTATGTAAAAATTTGTCTATAACATCCGAGTTGTATATGTTTTTGCTTTGTGAGGCAAAATAATAGTATTCTTACATAAATGGTTTTATATTATGCCAATTATATAAATGTACTTGCTCTAATTTTCTAGCTGCTTCTATTTGTATAATAGCGTCTCCTGTATTAGGATTCCTTCCTGTTAGAATTAATTGTATTGGGTTTACAAAATTATAAGTGTTTGGGCCTAAGTCTGCCATTTCTTTTAGGTCATTTGGATAGGCTTGTTGCCATTCCTCAAAATTAGCCTTAGCTATTGGACCTAAAAATTGTGTCATGTATCTTATCATATCTTCTCCTGTTTCTAAATTGTCTGATTGTTTGGCTATAAAATTAGCTACGACTGCATCTTTCCATACTTGTATATAATTTGTCCTTTGTTGTGGATCTACAGCAGTTATATTTAAAATGACAGGTTCTGCTGCCTTTTGTATTTTAAAATTTTGTTGTAAAGGATGTTTTTTACCTTTAGGTCTATAATTGGGTTTTTCATACTTTGTATTTTCTATAGTAGCACTTTGTCTAGGTAAATTGCCATATGCATATTGAGGTCTTGCAGTTGGTTGAGTAGTATAAAATCTACTTCCATCATTGTTTCTATTATTAGTAGTTCCTGAACCGCTACTTTCATCCATAAGTATATACGGTATTTCATTCATTAAATTAAATTTTGTGTTATTTGTAGTAATTTGTGTATCAGTTGATTCTGTTTCTGTTATTATAGAACTTGTTTCTAAATATTCTTCATGTAACGTTTTCTGTTTCTTTATCTGTGTACGTGCTTAGTGTATCTATATTTTCTATTGGATTGTCTATAGATTATGTCTCTGTTGTAGCATGTATTTCATAATTTTTTTAAATAGTCTTCAATGCTTTTTGTTGTAGTAGAATATATTTCATAATTGTTTAAAAATTCTTCTTCTAAATATATCTCATAATTTTTTAAAAATTCTTCTATATTTAGGCTAATGTCTTTTAAGTTTAGTGATTTTGTTTCTTCTAAGTTATCCATTTTTCTATTAAGAAATTATCTTCCTTTTGTCTTATTTTTTCTATCTCTTCTAATGCCTTTTTAATTTTATTGTCTAATTCGATTTTATAATTTGTTTCAGGTTCTGGTATATTTGTATGAACGGGTTAATAGACTAAAGTTTGGCTTAAGTCTAGGTCTTTTAAGTCTTTCATAACGTCTAGTTCTTGATTTTGTATAATTTCATCAGGTTGATTAAAGATATCTAAACTTTCTTCTCTTTCAACGAGTTGTATAAATTCTTGTAATTGTTGCATACTTATTCCTCTTCCTATAAACGTAGTGCCTATTTTGTGATTTAATATTTTAAATTCTGTTGTTTTAAAGATGTCTAAATTACTCATCTGTTTCGGTTTCTTGAGTGTCAGAGTTATTAATCGTTTCAATATAATTTGTAAATCTAACTGACATTCTTCTAGAGGTATTACGATACCAAAAACTATCTGTAGGTACAATACTTGTAGATGAACTAGTTCCTATTATTTTGTCTACTTGCCATTCTTGACCTGAATTTTCTAAAGAATCTACTTTGTAAGGGGGTAAAAGTCTAATTCCTTTGTTTATAATAAACTTAGTTGTATCTTCTATACTTAATTGATAACCTACTTGACTATTTTGTGTAAGTTTTCCTATAAAGGTAGAACATATTAAAAGATTCTTGCTTTGCTGAAAGTCTTCATAGCCTTTAGTCATAATTTTAATTTTTATGTTTCTAGTAAAGTCTCTTGTATTTAAACAAAAATCGGGTGCACAATAAAATATGCCTCAATTGTTATTTATATCGACTTCTATTGCTCCTAAGATTGCTTGTTCGCTAGTAAATCTATCATCTACTATTGCTAAAAAAGACTTTTGCTTCTGTGTCTCTTCTGGTTAAGCCTTTAATTCCTATAACAATTAATCCTATATGTGTTAAATTAAAATTTCCTCGAACTAATTCTTGTTCGGAATCTGAATGTATTAAATTTATACTTACTACATCTTCACCTATATATCTATTTTGTGTTTCTCGGTAGTGCATAAATAATCGTGTTTGACTAAGCGTTGCATTATTTTGATAAAGTATTTGGGGTGAAATTAAATCTAATCTGTTTTGTCTAAATTGTTCAATTTGTTTGTCTATGTCTATGACTTGTTCTAAGGAAGCTATAGGTGCAGGGGGATTTCTAAATAGTCTTAGAACTCTATTTCCAACTGTATTTTCATTGCGTCTTCTAGTTTCTGTTGCTAATACTTATGTTCTATTTCTGTCTTCTGCATTACCTCTTCCTAAAATATTACTACTGTTTCTTATCATAGACTAAAAATTTTAATGCTTCTTTTGTTTTAGAATTTTTTCTTTTATCTATCATAATTCATCGATGTCTGTTTTAATTATTTCTTTATCCTTTTTCTGTGTTAAGATTTCTTCTAATTTGTCTAATTTTTCTAAACAATTTATTAATAAAAGTATAATGATATTATTTTGTTTTCTGGATATTATTTCATTAGGGATTCCTAAACTATTTCTTGATAAGCCTTCTGATGGAGTTATATAATTGTTGCTTTCAAGGAAGGCTTGCTTATAATCTAGATTTGCTTCGTATTCTTTAGAGCTACTCATTTATATTATATTCCTTGTATGTTAAAATATTGTCTTAAATTATTTTCTATTCCCTATACAAGGTATATCGGCTGGAAACCCGATGTCTTTACGGCCATGCCGGGCACTCCCCAGTTGGATGTTGACAACTGGTATAACAACGCCACTTACCTCATCAAAAACCAAGGATTTATGGCTCTGATACCAAATTGGGGGGGGGGGGGGGGGGTTGGCCGGAAAAAACACAAAAACACAAGGTTTCCCATAAGGTAAGTGGCGTTGTTATACCAGTCGTCAACACCCAACTGGGGAGTGCCCGGCATGACCGTAAAGACGTCGGGTTTCCAGCTGATATACCTTGTATAGGGAAGACTATGGCCTCCGGTTAGACCGAAAAAACTCCGTCTTTTTTGGAAAAAAAATATAACATTTCTAAGAAAAACAGCGGAATAGAGAGCAGATTTAGAAAAGAGATGGCAAAAACTTAGAAAAGAGAAAGTCTGGTTTTAATTTTGAGTTTTCAAAATTTCAGGATGCCAGGGTAGACACTTAACTAGATAAATCTCAGGATGCTTGGTTGAACTTATCAAAAAAGTTTTCTCAAACAGTTTTCTTTTTGGCTAAAACTCAGGGCATGCGTTAGTCTACGGGTTCTCAAAGCCATCACTCGGCAACTAACCCTAAATGACTCGCTCCCACTTTTTTTTAAAACCTAAAAGCTAAACTATGAAAAAATATTTTGAAAATTTGTGGGTAAGCATAATCGATTTAAATCTACCATAGGTCTGTGGTAAGTATAATCATTCTGAAAAACTAAAATTGGACAGAGTATCTTTTTATTCAAGTAAATGCCATATGATTTCTAGGTCTATCCTATATTATCTGCTCTTTGATATGTTAAGTTCTTGAGATATTTTCTTCTCAATTCATAGAAGACCTTTCACCACTAAGCGTGTTCACCCCAGAATAACTAAACTATGAGTAAAGATTAAGAGAGCTTACTTGTATGTGCGAATGGAAGTAATTGATATGTTAAGTTCTTGAGATATTTTCTTAGGATGGTATTTAAATCTACCTTAGGTCTGTGGTAAGTATACCTTAGGTCTGTGGTGTAGCTTTAAAATTATCAATAGGTCCCTTTGCTTATACAACATTCCCACGTCTTTAAAACTTCTAAACGTGGGAATGTTACTACAGACAATCTTCAGATAGAAGATATTACAGATAAAGAAGAAGACTTTCCTCACACATATGATATTTATGATGACATATATAATACAGATAAAATAAATTACAACTTAATAAATTATTTTTCAAACAAACAGGATATAATTAAAGCTGTAGGAACATTGTCCTTTATAGGAGAAGACCCCATTAAAAGATGGGATTTAAATAAAATATATTGCAAGTTAGACATCATAAATCCTGATTATATAGTTAAAACGGCCAATATAGAAGCAAGTAGTTTAGACACTGAAGACTTTAAAATGCATATTAAAGAACTTATGCAAATAGGAGTAATTAGACCAAGCAATAGCCCACACAGATCAGCAGCGTTTATTATAAGAAACCATGCTGAGTTAATTAGAAACAAAAGCAGAATGGTAATTAACTACAAAAGATTAAACGACAATATTAAAGACGACAGTTATAATATTCCTAATAAAACTTTTCTCTTGAGTAAAATACAAGGCAAAAAGGTTTTTAGCAAATTTGACTGCAAATCAGGCTTTTATCAAATTAAAATGTAGCCTGAAGACATTAAGTGGACCGCATTTACTACACCCGAAGGCCTCTACGAATGGTTAGTCATGCCATTTGGCCTTAAGACAGCTCCAAGTATCTTCCAACGCAAAATGGATGATCTTTTCAGACCATACAATAATTTTATTATAGTATACATTGATGATATTTTAATATGTAGCAAAAATGATACAGAACATATCTCACATCTAGACTTAGCTTTTAAATTATTTGAAAAGCACGGATTAATTCTAAGTAAAAAGAAAGTTGAGTTGTTTAAAACAAATATAAAATTTTTAGGCATGGAAATAGGCAATGGCAAAATTAAATTACAAGAACACATTGCTAAAAAGATTCTAGATTTCCCAGACAAGTTAGAAGGTTTAAAACAAATTCAAGCATTTTTAGGTTTAGTAAATCAAGCCCGTATGTATTTTAAAAACCTTAGCAAATTAATAGGTCCTTTATACAACAAAACTCGTAAAAATGGTCAAAGACACTTCAATAACGAAGATATTAATTTAGTAAGAATTATAAAAGAAAAAGTTAAACAATTACCGGACTTATATTTACCCTTAGACACTGATTATTTAATAGTCCAGACAGACGGATGTAAAGACGGATGGGGAGCAGTCTTATATTGCAAACCAAACAAATACAACAACAAAAAAGAAGAAATAATATGTAGATACGCAAGTGGTAAATACAAAGAAAGCAATCAATACTTGACAAGCCTAGATTTTGAATTACTAGCAATTATATATGCTTTAGAACACTTTAAGGCATTAATAATTAGTAAACATGAATTTTGTATACGGACGGATTGCGAAGCAATCGTCAGATACAATAAAAACAAAGACTCTAGATATACAAATAGATGAGTTAAATTTTTAGCAATCCTTAACAATTATAGAATTGACAAGATAGAATGGCAACACATTAAAGGAAAAGACAATACTTTAGCTGACTTATTATCTAGAAAACTCCTTTGTTAAAACTTTTCTTGTTTTATTTCGGACATGATCTGTCACACTATCAAAATCTTCCTCAAGGCAAACACCAGATACATCATACAAACTTTGGAGTTTATACAAATGCTTAAAGAGATGTCTTTTTATACAAAAGAAGCCGAAGAGGAAAGGCTTCAACAAATAGCCATTTTAGAAGAAAATGTGCGAATAGTTAAAGAAAATACAAACAGATTAGGAGCACTTTTTTCTATGTAACAAATGTTTTATACAAGAAATAAATTACATATTTTGATACAAGTTCTTAACATATTGCAGGAAATATGGATTCCTCTTCTGATGGACGCCCTATGCAGGCTAGATTTATAAATCAGACAAATCCGCTTTTTCCCGTTCTTTATACAAGTTATACAGACAATTCAGGCACAAGTCGCATAAATTACGATGAAAGTAATTTAGGAATCATACACGTAGGAAGTAAATTCCAAGTAAAAGACCCTAAATTAGGTCTGTTTCCTATAGACCAAGTTACACTTCTCGACAACCTTTGGCAAGCATTTATCCGCAAAGACAATGGATGGTTTGTTAGTGCCTTAAATGGCTTGGCAGCCTACTTTCATAAACTTAGAGATACAAAAAAGTTTAATTTTTATTGTGTTTTTAAAGGCCAGCAACCTAGAATATACAAACATTTTCCCAAGACCTTGGTATAAGGGAACTCAGACATACGAAGAAACGCATAAGTTAATAACACACTATGGTGTGAATTACTTTATTAATCCAGAATGCACTGCTTCTTCTACACAAACAATTGTACCTTTTATACAAACACCAATTCCTTCGTCCTCTGGATCACAAATTTGTAAAAATTGTGATGTCTTAATTAAACATTATAATTTGTTAAAAACAACTACAGACCAGTTGGTTGTAGATAAACAAAATTTAGAACAACAACTTTCCAATTTTAAAACACAATTACAAGTTTATGAGCTTGAAGCAATGGACTGGAAGAATAAATATAATAATCTTTTAAAATCCAAGTCCACACAATCCTCTATGTCCGGAGTTAAAGGCGTAGTTAGTCCTGTACAACAGGCTACAGGTAAAGACACCTCAAGTCCTGTGACAGCTGGTATTTTGCTCAAAAATACTGAAAATCCATCTGGTTCTGGAGAATGAACTGCTAGTCCAGCCCCATAGGTAGCTGGTAAAGACATCTCAAATCCTGAGACCTCTGTCCGTTTGGGAAAAACGGAAAGAAGACGTTTATTACACAAGGATACCAAGAGACAGCAAATAACTAATACAGTCAGATCCCAAGCAGCCAAAGTCCTTTTAGACATATTACAAGACATGGACTTTACGAAAAGCTTAAGGACTGATGACGAAGACTTCGCTCAAAGACCGAATACTAGTGAAGAAGACAAAGAATTTCGAGAAGAATTTCTAAAGACTTTAAATGATACTGCATCAACAATCTCATCTTCAAAGGATGACAAGGACAAAAATAAACAATAAAAGATCAAAATACAGCAATAGAAAGACAGCAGAAGAAAAGACCCATTCTGTTTACATAAACAGAACAACAAAAAGGAGCTGACAAGGCGACATCAACATCAACCAGTCAAGACACCTGGAAGAAAAAGAAAAAGACGACAAAGACAAAGACAGAAAGCACCCAGCTGACGATTTACACAAGATGACAAATAACTTTCGGTGGAAAAAGAAGAAAAGCTGATGTAACTGCAGACAGCATCGTTGCTTTTGACTAAGAGATACAACTTTTTAAAAGTTGTTTAATGCAGTGTAATTATTAGATTCCTTTCTTATGCGTTTTAGACAGTTGTAAAGAGACATGTAATTATTTGAGTTGTCTGTTAGCATAGAACCCTGCCTATTTAAGAACGGCAGAACTTCAATTGTAAATAAGGTTGGCATTTCTGAGATCAATAAGAATTCACTCTCTTTGCTCTCAAACTCTCTCTTGCTTATGCTCACAAGCTGAAGATCTAAAAACATTCCCAAGTTCTTCCATTCGCACATACAAGTAAGCTCTCTTAATCTTTACTCATAGTTTAGTTATTCTGGGGTGAACACGCTTAGTGGTGAAAGGTCTTCTATGAATTGAAAAGAAAATATCTCAAGAACTTAACATATCAAAGAGCAGATAATATAGGATAGACTTAGAAATCATATGGCATTTACTTAAATAAAAAGAAACTCTGTCCAATTTTAGTTTTTCAAATGTTTACCACAGACCTAAGGTAGATTTAAATCGATTATGCTTTCCCACGAATTTTCAAAATATTTTTTCATAGGTTAGCTTTTAGGTTTTAAACAAAAGTGGGAACGAGTCATTTAGGGTTAGTTGCCGAGTGATGGCTTTGAGAACCCGTAGACTAAAGCATGCCCTGAGTTTTAGCCAAAAAAGAAAACTTTTTTGATAAGTTCAACCAAGCATCCTGAGATTTAATCTAGTTAAGTGTCTACCCTGGCATCCTGAGATTTTGAAAACTCAAAATTAAAACCAGACTCTCACTTTTCTAAGTTTTTGCCATCTCTTTTCTAAATCTGTTCTCTATTCCGCTGTTTTTCTTAGAAATGTTACGTTTTTTTCAAAAAAGACTGAGTTTTTTCGGTCTAACCGGAGGCCATAGTCTTCCCTATACAAGGTATATCGGCTGGAAACCCGACGTCTTTATGGCCATGCCGGGCACTCCCCAGTTGGGTGTTGACGATTGGTATAACAACGCCACTTACCTTATGGGAAACCTTGTGTTTTTGTGTTTTTTTCGGCCAAACCCCGCCATTATATATATATATATATATATATATATATATATATATATATGCAAATAGAGCAGCCCATAATTTATGTGAAATAGTGGCTTTGCATCTTATCTCCTCCAGCTATTGTTTTTATTGCATGAAATGGGAAAGAAGGAAAAAAGTGAAAGAAAGCAGCTTTATCTTCTGAAAGAATTCGGGACTATTGTGATCCAGGCACCGTGCCTTTTTTATTTGTGATAGATTTAGTTGATCGCATAGCAATTAGTTCTTCACTAATCCAAAATTGTAAATCATAGTGATTTGCTTTCAGGAATATTGTGAAAACTTCTAGGCCTATGGTTTAAACACGTACAACCATTGCTTATTTACTACTCCATTTTCTTATCTTTATCAATTAAATTTTTGTATAGTTCATTCACTTAGCAATCCTATGAAATCCTAGACCAGAAATGGCATCAGATCCTTATTGAACCTTAATCTCATATGCTAGTTTAATTTTTTCAGGTATATGAAACTTTATTATCTTCATATTAAGAGGGTGGTTTCCAAGATAAAATAGTCAAATTAAACTAAGTTCTAATAAATCATTTTGTTGAGTAGTTAGAGTTCTAGATTTTTCTTGAACTAGTTTTCAAATTATATAAGGCTTATTAACCTTTCTCTAGATGTGTTTAGAATAAATCTGAACTTACACGTATGCATAGGTGGCTAAACTTCTAGAACTGAAAAATAAGTTCATATTTTGGCCTAATTTCAAAACTGCACCCTTAACTTTACAGCTTTAGTACCCAATTTTGAAGGTATACCAAAAATGTGCCTAAGTTTGAAAAAATGACCTAAATCAGTACCTTAACTAACAATGGATGCCACTAACAAGTCCGAAGGGCAGGACTGTCATTATGAAAAAATGACATAAATTTGTCTACGTGGCCACGTGAGACATCCTTCTCACAAGAACTGTCGACTGTCCGACGACCAGAACCACCGTTGCCACCTCTCATTCTGCCACCCAGAGAACTCTAGCGTATTTGCCGCACTAATAAATGAAAATCGAAGACTGAGCCGGTTGGTTTTGTACCGTAAACCGATGATTTCTTTGTCGTCCTCTCCAATTACAGCGATACTGAAACTTTTGGCTGGGAGGGAGTAGAACCGGTAGCAATCGGTGCTCGTAAGGAAGTTGCAGCAGTCGGCACCAGTGAATGTTTCGATGGCACCGGCAACGGCAAAGAGATGTAACAAATTGTTGGTGTTATGTGTTGTACTCATTGCACAGGTAGTGGTGGCATGGTGGTTGGTGGGGTAGGGAGATGATAGAGTGTGTATGAGAGGGAGAAAGGGAGATGGAGAGGATGAAAATGAGGGAGATGATAGAGTGTGTATGAGAGAGAGAGAGAGAGAGAGATTTGTTGTACTAATTAAATTAAGAAAGACAGAAAATTGAACGGTGGCTATTGTGCCAGCGTCTTTAAAATTTGTTTTTCTATTATTGACATATTTTCCCTTTATAAAATTTAACGACCGTTGAAGTCCGTTAGTCGAGTTACTAATTTGGGCCATTTTTTTAAACTTAGGCATTTTTTTGGCACACCTTCAAAGTTGGGTACTAAAGTTATATTAGAGCTAAAGTTGAGGGTACAGTTTTGAAATTAGGCCTAAAATATTTGGTAAATCAAAGTGACTGGTCGAAGTTGTTCAGATTATATATTTTTGTAGAACCACACACTACTTATGTCTATATTTTTTATAATTTCTCAATGGCCAAAACCATTGTGGTTGTATTGGTGGTGGTGGTATTGTGTAATAAAGGTGGTGGCAAAAGAAAGTCATTGGTAATGGTGGTGATGGTAGTGATGATGTATTAGTGGTGGTGAAATGTGACAAGATGGTGGTCATGATGACAGCTATAGTTTGTTTGAGATGGAGGTGGTGTACGCGGCAACCTAGAGGTGGTCGTGGTGACGGCCATCTTGGGGGTGCGTGGTGGCAGTGTTGGTAGCTATAAGGGCCATGGTGTGGTGCAGGTGGCATTGTTATCATGGTAGTGGTAGTGGTCTTGCTGGTGGCAGGCGAGGATAGTTTGGTACAGATGGTAATGTAGTGTTTTTGGTAACAGAGACGGTGTGAGCGGCAACTTGAAGGTGGTGGTGTGTTGGTGCAGGCGGTGATAATGACGAGGTCATTACTTACGGACTAAATACTTTGGTTACTAATATTTTGAAGCAATTAAGTTTTTAAGCGCCATTTGCTGGGCCTTCTCACATTCGTTGGAAATTACACTCTAAGTGGATGAATCTTTTATGATTAATAGTCTTCAGGTGTGTTTGATAACGCAATTAAGCACTTAAAACTTAAAGTTTTCAATGATTTTCAATTAAGTGTGTTTTATAATGCTAAACTTTATATCACTTAAAAAATTAAGTCCTACTAAAAATAGACTAAACTTTTAAGTTAGGGTGGACTTACTTAATGCTGAACACTTAATTGAGATGGTTAAAAGTTATTTCACATATTTTTACATAAAAAAATAATTACCACCATGATTCCGCCTCAATTATTTGTTGGCAACACTGCCTCCACCACAATACAACTACCACCACAACTATTATTTTCTTTTGCTACCACCAGCATTATAACCATGACCTAGCCATTATCACCATCGCCACCGCCACCAGCACAAGCACTACCTCCACCATACTATTATTGTTGTCACCACGTCTATTTTTTGAGAAATCATCTAAAGATCCACCACAGTACAACTATTGCTATGACCGTCATGTCGCCGTCTATCGCTATCATCACAATTACTAACACTATGTCTTCACGCACAATTACTACCATCATTGACACCTTTTGGCCGGCACCACCACGACGATTTTAACCCAAAAAAAAAGAAGTTATAAAGTTCATAAACAAATGCATAATTTTGTAAAATAGATAAATTTGTAAATAAATAATTTTTAGGCATCTGCTTTTGGTTTACCAAATATGTTAACTTATTTTTCAGTAAAAATTTAGTCCCTTAAAATTTTCAGTTTTATGAATTCGGTGCTTAACTTTTTTAGCACTTAAATTTCAGTTTTATGAAACAGTCCCTTCGTGAGATTGAAACATTAGTAGTTACTAGAACTATTATTTTATAAATGCAGTAATATAATTTTGTTCGTCCCAAACTTTCCTGACACGTGTAAGGCCTCCTAACGACTTCTCCATGTTGTGTAACTATTATGCTCTGCTGGAATCACGAAGCAAATGACAATGGAAACTTACAACTGCAATTTGTCAACCCTAGTGTCAAGTAGACTTAGCAAATGGTTACCCATTGGATACCCATCTCGAGTTTGAGGCGGGGGGGGGGGGGGGGGGGGGGGGTTCGGGTGGGATTTATTCAAAACTTTACGGACACCTTTTTCTAAGATCCTGCCCGGCCTACCTTGGCAGCGTATACCTTTCACCTGTGATCATAGGGTTACCCAAGGTTTTGTCTCCCTCTCCATGCTCCCCCCTCCTTTTTATTCATCCTCCATGCAATATGCAAAATAAAACACATAACAACTTTCACTTTCATTACTTTTAAGATTTCATGGAACTTCAAGCTTTAAACAAAATGCTTTCAACTCTATGGCAATTCAGGCAACTAAGTAAGATCATAAGAAATTATTAAAACCACTTCACCACAATAATAGTCGGGTTTGAGTCTTAAGAACACATTCTTTGCAGGTGTAGATTCTTTAATAGCAGATGTGTGTTAAGGAGACCCTATTTTTATATATATATAAAGGTAGAATATCATAGATCAGAAAAGGTTTATGCACCCGTAGGTGTTTACATATTACACAAACGCGAATAATCATGACATACCATGATTTTAGCAAAGAGTACTTCCACATAAAGTCTAGAACATAATAAACAAGGCTAAAGAAAGGGACCACTGAGAAGCATTGACACACAATGGAGTTAAAGATCTTGTTGCGGAAAAAAGTCATGCACCCAGTCTTGGTAGACGTCTATTCGAGCATGGCAAACAAAAGCAGCTAGAGATCTTGATTCCTTTAGCTGTGGTGTGGCCTTGTCAATACTAACTTGGTGGAAGTCCGATAGTAAGTAGCAAAAGTCATACATTATAGGAGCAGTGCTCTATTTCTTCTCATACAATCTCGAAACGCCACATAGCCATAAATATAGATAACTACTGACTTTCCTTGTAGAAACTGTACTTGAATAGTGAACTGAAGTGTTGTCTATTTGAAGAGAAAAATAAAATCACAACTATATGGTCACACTGTTATATGTGGAGCGCGACTTCAGTTCGAAGATATTATTATAATGGAGGTAATATACACCTTTTTGGGAGAATACTTTAGCAATAGTGAATGTTTTTCGCTCTAGGATTTCTAAATATACATGTATTTTTGGGTTTGAAGATACAGGGAGAGAAAAACGGCAACAGAGAGGGGGTTTAATTGTAAACATTATTGAACAGTAGGGATGGCAAAATGGGTGGGTGGATTGAGTTTGGGTGAAGATTAAATGAGTTAGATATAAATGGGTAACTGACCCATTTAGGGTCTGTTTAAAATCATTTTTATTTTTGGTTTTCAATAAAAAAATATCAAAACCAGTTTAGTTTTTATTTTTTAAAAAAATAAATGGGTGTTTGATTAGCTAGTTTTTATTTTGAGTTTTTTTTTAACCATTTTTTCCTTCATTTCTCCACCAACCATTTTTTTCCAACAGATTCTCAGAACTCCCCGAAGCACCACCATCGGTAGGTGGCACCACTATCGGTGGGTGGCACCACCACCATCCAATTCGCGGCACCACCACAATAATCAAATGCGATGGTGGTGGGGTGGTGATGGTAGCGTAAATTGTGGGCTGTGCGACAGTGCTGAGATGTCGGCGTTGCTTGAGGTCCCATTGATTGTCCATTGCAGTGGGGTGGAGATGGTGGGTTAAGGTATGGTTCATTGTCGAACGCGTGGTTAACGACGGGGGGCTAGATTTGTGGGTGGCAATGGCAAGAGTGTGGCAAACCCATGGTTGTCGACGGCGATAGGGTGGTGACGGGGTAGATTTGGTCGATGGAAAGAAAGTGTCTGGTGTGGTGAAGCTCTGTGTGTGAGGGGGTTTTCTTAAAATGATACTCATTTTTTGCTTCTAACAAAGTTTGAAGGTTTTCTCAAAATAAAAACCAAAACTGAAAACCTAAAACTCCAAAATGGAGTTTTTAAAAACAGTCCTGCTTTAAGAACTGGTTTTCAAAACTGAAAAAAAAATAGAAATTGTCTATCAAACGGGTTTTTTAGTTATGGGTTCATGGAGTCATCTCTTAAATGGGTTGGTGTAACCCATTAATCCATTAATGGCCCATATCCCAATTCTTTTGGTCGTAAGTTTTTAATCAATCAACACCACAGCCAGTAAAAATCAGTGACATGCCAAACCACCACTTAAACAAGGACATTCAAAGTATCGCAACCACCATGACTCCACCGTCACCATACCTGCAACCACCATCGTCACTATATATGCAACCATCACCATTGTCCAGCCACACTGCTACCACCATCATGGAACAAACAACCTCCACAATTCAAATGATGACATCCACCATAAGGCAACCGCAACCAGCCCTAGTCCACCGTCACTATACCTGTAACCACCACCGTCGCCACTTCGCAACCACACTGCCACCACCGTCACACAATAAACAAGCACCACCAAGTCAGATTTGTCGTCTCGCCACCATCGGCACACCAATTTCTTGCTACCATGGCGCAAAAAACATCGATGTGTCGACGCCCTGCCAAGTTATCCAACAATCAAAAGACTAGACGATCACTCACAAAATAGTAGATCCATTAAGAAAAAGAGCAGATCTGAGCCGACAGAGTGGGACATGTTGGGACAACAACTACAGTAGACGGCAAGATGGGCAGATTTAAGCACCATCATGACAAACAATAGAGATTGAGATGACAGCGACGGTAGGTGGAGACAGTGGTGATGTCGACGGCGATTGGAGGAGGTGAAAACTTGGTGGCGACTTGGCCTCGTGTCTGGCCGTGGCTGTTTAAAAATCTTGGGTTTTGAATTTTTAAGTGTCAAGCTAGTGCGGATTTGGATGAATTTTAAATGGGTGAATCTGGACAGGTAAATGAGTGTGGGTTATTATTACCCCTCCTACTGAACAGTAAAACTAAAGTCTGGTAACATTCGAGGACGTAGTCAAACATGTTTTGCTTTTTCTTTGTATTATTTTTGTTCTTCCATATATTGCTAAGTTATTGCTGCATTTTATGTCGCACAAATATCCTACATCTTGTAAGCGCTACCAATCGGCATTTATTTATCTAGATAGTTGGCATGTCCCAAGAGAAAAAGGCTACGCTAACCATCGTAAGGGCAATGAAGTAATTCCAATGGTTCCCAAAACCGTTGGCTTTGGATGCAACCCACCCACCGGAATCTCCAAACTTCGTGCTCTTGCACACCTACTCATCACTTTCATATCTCCATCACTGATTCACTCTATATATACCACACAAGCGCAAGTCCCTCTTCATCCACATCACACAAGTCCTGAAAACCCACTTGATATTACACTTGAAAAATCAATCTGTTCCACTTGTTATCTAGAAATTCCCAAAGAAAAGAAGAAGAATGAGTTCGGGAAGCAGAGCCTGGATTGCAGCAGCGAGCGTTGGGCTAGTGGAAGCGCTAAAAGATCAAGGTTTTTGCAGATGGAATCACACCATCAGATCCATACAGCACCATGCCAGGTCCAACCTCAGGTCCTTCTCTCAGACCAAGAAGCTCTCTTCTTCATCGTCTGCGGTGGTTGCCAGCAGGCTCAGAGACGAGAAGGCCAAGCGAGCCGAGGAGTCTCTGAGGACAGTCATGTACCTCAGCTGTTGGGGTCCCAACTGACGTTGCAAGTAAATACGAAGGGTCGATTGCTTTTTTTTTTTTTGGGTGATTAGGGGCTCAATGTAAACGAGCTCTGATTTAGGCTGAGGATATATTACTCCGGTAATTATAGTAGCTATTTTGTAAATCCATCCTTGCCGAATTGGCAAAGCTTGAATTTGTCACTAAGTATTAGAATTCACAAAGCTCCCTCAAGATTTAACAAACTCAAGCTCACTTTTATGATGTAAAATTATAAAGACAGAGAGAAAAGAGTTTTATTCTTGAGCTTTTATTAAATGGTTATGAACTTACATGTACTGTACAAGATACCTTAAGGTCGTTCTAGACAATATTCATTAACACAATATTCATTAACACGAGTATCAAATAACAACTAGTTAAATAATAAAGATCATTAACAATTAAAGTAATTTAGCCTATGCGCTATTTATTACTCTTTGACATTTGACTCGATGGGTTTAACATAATTATATACTTATCTAAATGCATTTAGGTTGCTAAATTTCTAGCACTAAAAGATAAGCTAACATGTTTAGTAAACCAAAAGCGAATGTTTGAAAATTGTTCGGATGAATCAAGTATATATATTCATTTTACTAAGACTAAACAATAGTTATGTCTATATTTTATAATTTTCTTTAAGGCCGGTTGTCTTGGCATTGGCGTTATGGAGTAACAATGGCGATGGTAGAAGAAAGTACTTATAATGGTGATGGTTGATGGTGGTGATTGCGTCTTGGTGGTGGTGAAAAGCAATAACTTGGCGATGGTGGAAGAAATACTTGTAATGGTGATGGTTGATGGTGGTGTTTGCGCCTTGGTGTTGGTGAGAGTAATAACATGGTCGTCAGGGTGGTGACTACAGTGTGTTCGAGACGGAGGTCGTGTAGCCTACAACCTAAAGGTGGTGGTGGCAGCGATGTCATCTCGGCAGTGGTTGTAGTGTTGGTGGCGGGGGCGGCGATCGTGTGATGTAGGCAGCAACGTTAACCCGGTAGTGGTAGCATTGATGGTGGTGGTGCGCATGAAGCTGTGATGGTAGTGGTCTTGTTGGTGACAGGCGACAATGGTGTGGTGTAGGTGGCGGCGTATTGTGTGTGTTAGTAAAGGTGGTGTTGGAGGCAACTTGAAGATGGTGGTGGCGGGGGCGGCGGAGGCGGTGGAAGCAGTCATGGTGGTAGCCCGGTGGTGGCAACGTTGTGGTAGTGGCTGTAATGGTGTTTCGGCAAAGCCTAGGTGGTTATGGTGGTCGCTCTAGTCTGGTGGAAGCGGTGTTGCTTGCAAAATGCTAGTGGTGGTAGTGTGGTTATTAGCGGTGGTACGATTGTCATTGTGATGTCATGATGGCTATGGAGGTGTAATGGTGGTGGAGGTGATGACTTTGTGGTGGAGATGGTGGCTACAACCATCTCGGTGGAAATATAATTCTAACATGATATTCTGTTTAATAACTTTTGTCTCTTTCAACTTAAAAGTAAGTGATAAGTCCCTGACTTGTAACTTTGTTCATTCTAGGCAATTAGTAATTCCTTAGGTGATCCAAGGATGAAATCAAATACACTTAATTGAAATTTTAGTAGAAATTTCAACTTTTAAGTGTTTAATTGTGTTTCAAACTCACCCCAAGATAGTTTGTGTGTTAGTTACGTAAAGTTTACAATTTTATCATTTAGTTTTGAAATTACATAAGGCTTATTATATGGCCATTAATAATCTTGAGAAATTAATTATATTTAAAAATAAGGGTCCCATCCAAAGCCAATATAAAATTTGGAGACATTCCACTACAAGAAAACAAGAAAACAGGGTGCTGCTATGGCCTCACTCTATTGCTGTAATTTTTTCTTATTAACTTATTGATTGATGATTCATTAATAGATCGTCCAAGACGGGTGTACCTATCGCAATCGCAAGTGGCAATAAAGATTGAGAGGGGAAGCCATCGCTTCACGATCATGTTCAATATTTACAGCACCAGCACCTGGCTTGAATAAAGCAAGTGGTTTCCCTCCCAAACTCCCGGCGCAAGTGGCTTTATTCTATCCCCATTATCCATCAAATTGGCTCACCAGTTCGTGTACACTGCACCACCTAAAACCATTGGCTTTCAAACCACACCCTCCGGTTTTCACAACCACATAAAGAAGCCCAACTTCGAGTAAGGTTCAGCTCAATACAGTCTTCCTTGTCATTCGCTGCAAAGGCTTCTAGCTGTACATTTTTCTTACAATTTGACGTTAGTTGAAAGAAGAGATGGCGAGTTCAACAAGCACGGCTTGGTTTGTAGCTGCAAGCCTTGGGGCAGTGCAGGCACTGAAGGATTAAATGGGATTGTGTAGGTGGAACTACAATATAAGATCCATGCACCAGAAGGCCAAGAACAAGGCCAGTTTGTTTTCTCAGCAGACCAAGAAGTACTCTTCTTCTTCACGTTTGAGTGCAGTCCTGGTCTCATCTTGTAAAGTTGGAGAGGAGAAGGCAAAGCAGGACGAGGATTCTCTTAGAAAAGTCATGTACTTGAGCTTCTGGGACCCCAACTAAAACTCAACAGACTTGTTTAATTAGAATGTCATTGTATATATGTTAATACGACAGAATTTGGTCATAGCGAGTATACAAGGAACGGTTGCCATAATTGGATAAAAAATTAGCACCCTAAATCAAGTCTAGCAAAAGAAGAAGCCTCGTTCCTTTCATCATAGATCGGCCATCCATTTAGTTGCTAATATGAAAGCAGGGAACTTCCAAGAAAATCCAGCAGCAGCTGAAAATTCTAGCGTGAGAAGTTGTTGCAGAAACACAACTTCTACTTTAAAACGATGTTGCAGCGAAGACCGTGACGCTTTCGCGTTACCCCTGTTGCAAATTCCTAAGCAAAATTTGAGAGTACTTCACAGAGCACTAAATCAAAAGTTCCTTGTTTTTGCAAATTAGAGTGTTGGATTTGTTGGTACAAATGCACATAAAATTCAAAAATAATAAACAACTATACCCGAATTAGTATAATGAAAGAATCAAGACTTAAAGGCGCATAAACGCTTCTTGAAGATAGTTGAAGCCTCTTCCACGTGCAAACAGAAGACTATCTTGGTAGCTCTATCTTTAGGATTCAACCAAGTCCAGATTCACTGTTCATCCAAGAGAGTTGCATTTCTCTACAATGGATCGTGTATTCACCTCCGATCGATCAAAGCATAAGTTTAAAACAAGTTTTTAGTTCTAGTATTTTTTTTTCTCTCAAGTGGAGATTTTTTTTTATTAGACCAACCGGATCCGGACACCACATTGGGAGTCAACTAATCCGGGTTCGACCCGGACAGGACCACATGGGCAGCAAAGCTCTCCCTATACCAAGTTTTAACGCAACTGCATTCCCAGGCTCGAACCCGAAACCTCTGGTTAAGTTAGGACAACCTCTCAAGTGAAGATGATAGCTCTTCTTTTGTCTTGTTCTCAACTTCTAACTTTTTACCCTTTTATATAGTGGTAGAAAAATGTACGTTCTTTTAACATTATCAAGTTCTTTGAACTATACTAATTCAAAATTCATCAATGAATCTTATGAAATACAATGAGCTAACAGATAGATTAATCTTATCTAAGGACTATACATGAACTTAAGTTCATGAATCTTTAAATTCATTTAGAAAAATAAAGTTCAAAGAATAAAACCTTTTAAAAACATAATAAGTCTTAAGTTCATGTATATACCTTGAAAAAATTAAAGTTCATTGAACTTTATTTTATTTTTCATATATAAATAACCAATTTTGAAACACATTTCCAACAGGATTTCACTTAAAATCAATTATAGCTTAATTTCTCTGAAAAACATTGAGCAAAAACAGTGCACGGCACATGGCTATATCTTTGAACACTGCTTAATAATGGCAACTAAAAACAAATCAAACAGTTCTAATAGCTAAAATAGGGTGTGTTTGAAACCATTATTAGTTTTCAATTTTTAGAAAAATAAAAACCAAACCCTCATTATTTTCAGTTTTTTTTTTTTACAAAAAAAGATGTGTTTGGTTAGGATTTCTTGTTTTTCTTCCTTCAAAAAATTCATATTATAAGTTTTCTTCTCCAAAACACCTCCGATCACCACCACGACACTAACAACAATGCTGCATTCAATTCCCCCTCCCCTTGGTACCACTATGACTACATCCACTGTCGTATTCGTAGAGGTTGTCAAACGCGGACACACTACAATAATGATAAAACCAAAAAAACAACCCTATAAGGGAGGGGGTGAATAGGATTTTCTAAAATTAATGGGGAACTTAAACGAAATACAATTATGAAACTTAATCAAGCCAAGCAATTTTTCAATGAAGATGCTAACAATACAATCTCAAGCAATTATAGAGCAATAAGTAAAGAGATTGAGTTAGAGATACTTGACAAGGAGATTTAAATGGTTCGGCTTGAACTACCCTCAAGCCTACATCCACCTAAGCCTACATCCACCTTTTCAAGGAAGTCCCTTGCAAGAGCACTAGAATCCACTAGCAACAATCTTCTTCCGGGTCAAGATCAAAACCCTTACAACACTTGGTGATATCCCCACACCAAGCACAAGCCTTGAATCCACAAAGCTCCCCCAAGACTTGACAAACCCAAGCCTTGATCACAATCCTTTTACAAAGATCAATTGTGTACAAAGAAACCCTCTTGAAAGGAAATGAGTACAAATAAAGCTCTAGTACAATAGAGAGATGAGAGAATTGATGACTTGAAGTATGCTCACTCTCAATCAAAGAAATGCTCACAAAGATGCTCTCTTTAATGATGTAAAATCATGAAGATGAAGAGAAAAGTTTAATCTATGAGCCTTGATGTTTCTCTAATGAATGAAGGCTTAGAATGTGGTTTCCATTGTGTATGATGAAGCCCCAAATCATTTATATAAGGAGCAAATGAAATATAGCTGTTATAGACAAAAAGTGAGCAAAACTGCCATTGCAGTCTACTGTATTCCCTCTAAAATAACCGTTGGAGTTTTGTCCTAAAAAATAGCCGTTGGAGCTGAATTTTGACCAATGCAGTCGATTGCATTGCAATGCAGTTGACATCATTCAAATATAGTCGACTGGATTACCCTACTGCCTATGGGCTGCCTCACGGAACCCCCTTCCTATTTTGGGCATAACTTTCTCTAGAAAAATCAAATTGAGGTACCGTTTTTTGCGTTGGAAAGCTAATGAAAATTTTTATCAAGATATGAAAATATTAGCACCAAAATAGTTTTTGAGAAAATATGAGTGAGCTCCAAAGTTCACTCATTTTCAAGAACCACACTTGTGTGAAAGTTTATGAACTCACATGCAATGCACAAGGTGTCCTAAGGTCTTTTTAGGTCATAGTCATCAATCCAAGCATCAAACCAAGACTAGTTACATAATAGTAAAGATCAATCATAATCGTAGTAACTTAGCCTTTGCATTCTTTCTTGCTCTTTGACATATGACTTGATGAAGCTTCCATAGTATGTCCACTATAACTTTAAGCTTCTTTGGCTTCAATCCATTTATCCAACTTCTCAAATGTGTCTTCATGAGTGTCATGTATATATCTATTAAGAATCCACTCAAAGCACACATTAGAACATAATCAATGTGTAGTTATCATCAAAACAAGATGTAAGCCTAGGTTATCCAACCATAGGGCTAACAAATGGGTTCAGGAGCTGATGAGTGGGCTGGTGGTTGATGGAAGTTAACAGTGGTTGATGCGATACAATGTGGTGAAGAGATGTGGCTGTTACAAAGTGGTGTTGACAGTGGCTGATCGATGTGATGTGGTTGATGCGATTCGAAGTGGTGGAGAGATGTATGTAGTTGTTGCGATGTGGTTGTTTACGGTGGTGTAGTTACAAGGGGCTGGTAGTGGATGGAAGTGTCGATGGCTATTTGATTGGTTGTCCAAGGCAGTGGAATAGCATGGTGAGGCAGATTCTTGAGTGGCGATAGGGTGGCGACGATGAGGCAAATTTGTGGGTGGCAACAATGGGGTTATGGAGGCGATGTGACAGATCTGTGGGTGGTGACGACAGTAGGGTGGTGACAGTGGGCCAGATTTGTGGCGGCACAATGGTGGGGTGGCAATGATAGGGTGGTTGGGCAGCATTAATGTGGCGAAGGTGGTTGTCTGCTGGTGGTGGTAGTTGGGGCTTAGAGGGTAATTGGTGATAGTGGTGACCATCTTTCTTTGGGGTTTTGGGTTCCCTACTTTTGATGCTCGAACATCCGATGTCCTTGCTTAACGATATAGGTGGAGATGATGAAATGAGGAATAAGTGTTCTTAAAATACGGATAGTAAATTGCTTTTAATGAAGTTTCGAGGTGGGATATTAAAAAAAAAACTGAAAAATCCAAATCGAAGGTTTTAAAAACTGGCCCAAATTGTCAAATAGTTTAAAAAATTGAGGGAAAAATCAAATTTTTTACCAAACATCATTGTTTTCTTCAGCATACAAAATTACAAAAAAAAATTAAAAATAATAGCTCTGTCAAACATTACCATAGAATGTTCAGGATTGTTTTGCGAAGTACGAAGTTCTTAATATACTTAAGCCTTCACTCTATCTCCAAAGGGTTTTTAATATATATTAGAAAACTAAAAGATTTTTGCAGTCATAATGGGAAATAAACTGTTCATCACTAAAAGGGTAGGGATTTCAGGTCCGCCTAGCATATTTTGTTGGGCATGGTTACTGATATATAGATTGTACATTGGAAAATGATAAAAAAAAAAAAATGAATAGAATCTCTACACGCCTCTCTTCATATGGCAAATTGATCCTCACTTGAATGTTTTCACGTGCTATCAAAGAGTGTACATCAAGGCTCAACAAGACAATTTGAAATCAAAATTTATTGTTACCTATCTAATTCATCCGCATGCCATACGTGAGGGTTTTGATATCGTTGTTTTTGAATGGTATCAGAGCGTGTTGAGATGTAAATGGCACGTTAGAAAAATCATTACAAACAATTTGATTTATAAGTTTAATGGGTCTCCCTCCACATTATTAATTGACTTTGAGTCAGATCGATGGTTTACGCTTAGGGGTTAAACAAGAAAAGCCACCCCTCAAAATGGGCGAAAAAGCTACAAACATGTCCATTCTATTCTGGCAATGTCCTTCCTCTGCTGTGATGAAATATTCTGCTTAATTAATTGATTGCCGCATATGGTTCCTTTGAGCACTCGCTTACTCAACAGATGAGAATATTGTTTCATATCCTTTTAGCTTTTCATATTTTCGCATTAATTTCCCTTAAATAGTGCTATTCTCACTGTTGCGTCTTCATAAGAGTTAGCCACTCTAAATAGCATTTAGCGACATTTGCAAATGTCATCTTATCAAATCCTAATTTCCTATTTATAACTCCAATCTAATCCTTGGTTTTTGGTTTCGGGAACCTTTACCATGAGACTTCGGTAGCGTTTGAAATTACTTACAATTTTGATTTTCTATTTTCAAAAAAATAATAAATTAAAACCAGTTTAGTTTTTATAAAAACAAATGGGTATTTGATTACTCAGTTTTTATTTTGAGTTTTTTCTTTGGTGATGATTGCGGTGGCGGTGGCCGGCGGCGGCGGGCAAAGGCTCTGGCGGTTGGTGGTGGGGAAAGAAAAGGAAGGGGGGGGGGGGAGGGGGGAACTCAGAACAAAAACTGAAAACCCAAAATTCTAAAATGAGAGTTCTAAAAAATAGCCATATTTTAAAAGCTAGTTTTTAAAACTGAAGGAAGAAAAAAAAAACTTTGTGCCAAGCGCAGTTTTTTTTTTTCAGTTTACAAAATTGGAGAAAAAACTAAAAACCAAATGATTTTCAAACAGACCCCTTGTTAGAAGTAACTTCTAACCGATTTGGTTGATCCCTGTCCACCTCAAAGTAACTATGAAATGTATATTGGTTGCCGTCGTCTTTAAAACCATTACGCTCCATTGCTCCTGCGTTTTCTCCTCTTAACCCCTTAAAGTTATTAAAGGAAAGGTGAAGTGCGTACTTGAGCACTATTTTCCATTAAGAACTTGGGGTGATGAAAAAAAAAACTAACTTGTTTTGAATTGCTTCATAATGGTCATTATAATTATAAAGCAAACCAAATAGCACTGAATACGCGTTTCTGAGGATCTTTTTATTGTTTACATTCTCAGACTACCTGTCACCAAAAAATGAATGGTATCCTTAAATAGGGATACAACGAATAAGGTTCAAAAACATATATTATTATGTAAGCAACGAATTAACAACATTTTTATTTCTAGTATTATTATTTTAACTAAAAACCTTTAATGACAAGCAACACTTCTGCTCTTAAGTACATGTGTACGTCCATATCCTCCAAGCTTTCAATGTCATACACAAGTAGCAGAATTAAGTCCTAAACAGAGATATATTCCATACAACATCATGCCTCAGTTGCCACACACAAAACCACCATGACTGCAAGAAAGCATTAGTACGAACAAAGACAACCAAATCGAACAAAAAGGTGAAACACCCCAAATTTCCCTTGTCGGTCAGGTGAAACCCGCCAAATGGAGTGCAGCTAATTCGAACTTTTCCAATAACCTATCCTTAGCTGTCTCTCTCTCTCTCTCTACTCTATTACCCCTGTAGACACCAAAATTTCACGAAATTTGTGTGTACAACCCCCACTCTCCAAATCAAGAACAGCGATAGCTCGACGCACGCATTCACACTTTCCTTAAACGAAAATGACCCTTCTTTTGCCAGTTGTCTGTTCAAATCCGGCCATGTCCTGAGTGAGCTCGCCAAGCAGGTGGGTCAGATTCCGGCCGCTTAAACATGTCAGCTGCCAACGAGAAATCACTGTCGGAAGGGAAGGCTTGGAGCATATGTAGAATGCCGTCGACGGCGCCGATTTCTTTTCTTCCATCTCGGCGCCGACTGGGCCTTGACCCGGCCAACAAGCTCTACTTTCCCTGTAAGCCCTCTTAAAATTCTTTTGTGCAACCCCTCGATGTGGGTTTTTGTTGTTTTGGATAGTTTTGATCTGGGTTTCTGTTTACTCGATCCATTCCATTATTTCCTGACTTGTGTGTGTGGAGTAGAAAGGTTTACGTTGTACTTTCTTCTGCTGCTGAAGCTTATTACTCCGTCCTTTTTGGTAATTTTTGTCTCCCTGACCTTTTTGCGTATTCTTAGACTAGTAGAACGTGTGTGTAGAGTGACTGATAAAATTTGAGTTTAATCAAGTGTTTGGATGCTTAAATTTTTATCAAAGAAATTTGCAAAAAGTCAAAGGGACAAAAATTATGCAACAGGGGAGTATTCTTAATGAACTGAGTTAACAGTAATTTTGTGATTCTTTAGAGACCAATGATTTTTGTTAATTTTATGTACAGTTTGACACGTGGGTTTTGAATCTGCTTCTTTGTTTAGATGAACCTGGTAAACAAGTCAAGAGTGCAATTAGGATTAAAAACGTTAGCAAGTCTCATGTAGCTTTCAAGGTACGGATATAGCTTCATCTAATCTTATTTATTGTTCATATACTTGTTGTGATCACTTTGTTATAGCACTCTTAGATTAATTTTTGTACTGGTAATTCAGAAGTTGGGAATCTGTTATGAATAATTGACAGAAAACTTAATGCACAACTGCTGGCTGCCGCCCCTTTGGAGCAGAATTGGACTAATATTATGCAGAAAAGGTAGTTGGAAATCAAACTGACCATGGATGAATTATCCGCTTCCATTAGAAATTTTGAGAAAGTTGGCTGTTTTGCAAATTTAAGTATTGCCATAATTTGATCGAACGAGGAATTTCATGCAAACAAAGAATATTGATATATTTGTCGAACAAACTGGGGTGGATGTGTGTGTGTGTGCGCGTGTGCATGCATGTTTATGTTTGTCAGAGAGCATTAGAAGCATCTCACGGTGCCATATCAGTTTGTTCGCAAAATTGCGTATGTCATGATTTGCATAGCATTTCCTTGCAGAAAATGATAAGAATGGAGTGACCAGCAAGTTCGTATATTCAAACGCAGTTTACTACATGAAAATATTACCGGCAGAGTTATAATACCGTACTGGAGTACGTACTGGTTTTCTTTGTTGAATGGTACGTACCGGTACGGTCTCAGGATTTTAATCAATTATATACATATGTAATACTCATTCATCAGCAAAACTAAGAAAATTGTGTAACAATCAACTTGAACTCGGTTCTAGATTCTCTTGATGTATAGATGAGCTAAGCTTGTACAAGATAACAAAAAATGCACTTGTCTTGTATGAAGATTCTTCCGACGGATTAATTTAACTGATCACAAAGAAATTCCCAAAATGATATTATTTGCTGAATTGGACGCTCGACTGCAAAAAGTAGGCACAATTCTTGTTGCAGTGTACTAATGCAGACAACAAAACATGTTCCATGTTTATTTATACCCTCACAGTTCCTTCTTTATATGAAGGAGCTCTAGATTGAATTACCTCCTCTAGAAGAAGCTGTTTGTTCTCATACACCTTGAATTACCTCCTCTTTCCACTGAGCTGTTTGTTCTACATTAAGTTGTCCGTTCTCATACAGTGGCATCAAGTTTGATAATAATTACATGTACTAAGCTTGGATATCGACGGACTCAATTCGATTCATCAGCAGGTCTACCCCTACTCCCACAACCAGGAAAGACAAAAACAAAATAGAATATGAACGAGAAGGCGTCGTTACAAGACAAAGTTCTATCTATCTGCCTTCTATTTAATTGAATTATCATCTCTAGAATTACTGCGTTTTAACTATCTCATTAGTGGGTTTTTGTAGAAGAATAAGCTATTTGTTCTAGATTAAGTTTTTTTGTGTGTGTGTGTGTGTAGATCAAAGAGGATGATGAAAAGCTAAGAGGAAAAGTAAAAAGCAACTAAAAATTGTGATGAAAATTAAAGGGAGTCAAGACTTACTGGGACAGATTTTGCAAATGCTGAAAATTGTGATGAAGATTGAAGAGAGGCAAACTGGAACTTGGAACAGGCAACAGAGGCTTTGATCGATATAATGGAACCTCGTTTTTTTTTTTTCCTCTTTATCTCAATTGCCAGCAAACTTTGTAACTTTTACATTTTTAAGGAACCAGTACAAAGCACATCATCTTGGCCGGTACAATCGTACAAAGCAGTACTTTGACTGGTATGAAATATAGAGGATCACCGTACCAGTAGAAGGCAAAAGTGGTACATAACAGCCGGTGTATTCAATTTTGGTACAGTATTGATTACTATGAGTTGTGGGTCATTTTCTACTTAAGGCCACAAGATAATTGGGTGTTGAGCCTTCTATGCCATTGTTGAAAGTATCCTAAACGTTTTTAGTATGCACCTTCCGTTTATTAAACTTGAAAGTTGTCTTGCTTTGCTTCTCGTTGGTCCAACTTTTTTCCCTTGTACTATATGTCCATTTGTAGTTTTCCTAAGCATTCATAACGTTGACGAGTGTCACGAGTTCTCTTTGGTAATCAATGTCTTACAAGTGACTTGTTAGCATTGTTTAGTTCCAAACAACTGCACCGAAGAGTTGTTACATGCGTCCTCCAGGGGGTATACTTGCTCCTGCAGAAAGTCTTATCGCAACTGGTAACATATTGTTCTTATTGTTTTAAGTTCCTTTCGTGTTATATGATTCAGGGTTTTTAGATTTTTGATAATTGACTTGCGTTTTCATGGGTTGCCATCTTATAACTTAACGAACAGTCTTCAAGTTTGTGGAGCATCCAGAGAACAATGAGAAAGTAGTCGTTCAAAATTGCAAAGTCAAGTTCAAGATTATGAGCTTGAAAGTGAAAGGAGAGATGGATTATGTACCAGAATTGGTATGTATTGCTGGCCCTTTGTCTGTTGGCTACTTTTTTTGTCCCACGATTTAACTTAACGTACTTGAAATCTTTGGTTATGCTTAGTTGTTGAGTTTTATCTTCACATACTTCGGACTTTGATGGGTTTTTGTTTATGTTCTTCAGTTGCGTCTGTTCTCCTTTGTTCTGAAACATGTCTCTATGCCTGATAATAATACCGAGCCCTTGCATTAAGTTCAAAGAGGCGGTCAATTGATATAGATTTAATCATTTTTTGCCCAATCTATCCCAAAAGTATAGTCTTGTGTAATGCCACTGATTTCTTTGGAAAGATTGATTGTCCGAATCAGGTCTTAATCCTTAAAAGAACACACAGTGGAAATGTATTAGGTTGTTTTTGCTGCAGCTGCTCTTCTTTATCTTTTGTTTGTTAACCTTTTTACTATGTATAAAGAGTAACTTATGATTGTGTTTCTCCTTTGAATTACTTTTTGTTTTGACGGAATGGGGATTTCCTTACAAGTAAGAGGCAGTTAAGACATATGACTGTTTGAATTAAACTGCTGCAATCTGTTTCTGATGGAAATTTTTTAGAATCAAACCGTTTTCTTCCATGATTTAGTCACTTTTCAATTATAATAATTTCAAACTGTGGATGCTCGGGGTGGTTTGCGTTCGTAATCCAATACGTTGGTTTTCTAGAATATGATTAAAACAAAAAGTTGTTAGAGGCACCTAGGATAATTCACCTAAGGTGTCACCTCATACTCGAGTTTCCAATCAATTATGTTTGAGATTACCCATTCGTTTGTTCAACATTTCCGACCTTTGAACCCTTATGGCTGCAGTTGCTGCCACTTCTTAAAACCATGCATATGGATATTCAATGTTGTATACTTTTCAACAATGAAATCATTCAAGTGTTTCCGTCCTTTGAAACCCTTTTGTCTCCACAATTGCTGTCACCCCACTTTTCCCCTCATCCGCTTCATGCAATGCACTTAGAGCTTGTGGTTGGGTTACAAGGGGTGGTGCTCCTATATGTTCGCACTTTCTTGTATATTTATACTGTTCACTCTTAGAGTCTCAGTTTGTTTTTTGCACAAAGAAATTTAGGGGAAGCAGTGGGAAAGGGAAAAGAAGTCTCTTATAGGAATCACACCTACCTTTTTCTCCTTCATTACTCTGAGAGTATGGACTACTCCACGACATAATGTCTCCTGGATGGACCTCAGCATCACCCACTGGTTGCCAAATAGTGCTAAAAGCAAGCTCCACCGTCCACATGCTACCGCAAAACAAGTGACAAATGATCCTCATCTTTCTTGAACATGCAACGCCAACTAGTAAGGGTCTGTCTCGTTTGAATGATATTAATGGTTATGGCTAGCATGGCATCCCTAAATGCTGTCTACATGACAAAGCAGCCTGTGGAGGGGCATAAACACGCCAGATGCTACTCCAAGGAAACCACTTAGAGGGATTCTATATGATGATGTGATAAGATCGAAAGAGATAGGGCTTACCGTATTTCCACCTCGGTGTGTTCTTCTCACTATTAGGACAAAATCACAAACATAACTCTCCTCTATAGCTAGGATTTCCTTGTTAACAATATCTGCACGGTATCAATGTCTAGTGTCTGATTATTTGATGCTTCAAAGATGAGTGTCGACGATGTTAGCCACTTAGCCATGATGTGTTGGCACTATTGTGATTCTAGATTATTTTTCTGTTGGATCTCGCTGTTCTACCATATAATTTGTGATGACCTGGGACAACAGATTTGATTACTTGTACCTGTTGTTCAAGTGTTGCGCAAACTCTGATGTAAGCACCTACTTGGGCCCCAAATTAAATGTCTCATCTCTCTATGTATAGCCTCTGTATACTGTGTTTTAATGTTTAGTACTATTACTATTATATCTTGAAGAAATCAATTGTCTAATGCACTATTGCGGCAGTCGAGATTGTAGAACTCATTTTGCTTACACACCATTTTTTAACTCGACACTTTTCTGTTTATCAACATACAGAACTCGAAAAGACTGTATATCTCCGTACGATTTGTTTCCAAGAGACACCCGCAGCTCGTATGCCAAATGTTGTTTGTGGCTGTGCAAATGCGTGTGTAATACGTACAAAGATGCAATTATAAGGAACCTAGTGTGTATATTAATATGGCCACTTAGGTATGTCTATCTGAAATTCTAGAAGTACAGTTCTGCTTGCACTTTGTGAAAGCATCCAAAACAAAACCAACTGGCAATGAGGGGAGAGGTCCCAACGCTTATATGTTGAGTTGTTTATCACTATTTACCCGGTTTGGGATTCATATGTCGACACGCCCCTCACGTGTGCTAGACTTCTTTTAAGTGGGCCAAACACGTGGATGAATTAAACTTGGTGGCGGTGAATTTTAATTTGAGTCCGTTGGGCCTGGATTGACCCGCTTTGATATCATGTGAAAACATTCAACTCAGAACCAATTGGCAATGAGGGAAGAGTCTCACAAGGCTTATATATTGAATTGTTAATCACTCTTCCCATTACACATGCTTATTAGGTTATTTTGTGCATTACTTAGCGTACGGAATAATTTTTGGACGTCCACCATACCAGAAAATGGCATCTTTAACATGAACATATTTTGCGAGGGAAATGTTTTCCATGCAAAGCATCTTGTCTGAAACGAATATTATGATGAGTCGATATACCTTAGGAACTTTTTTCGATATGTATTCTGGTTCGATGAGTAACAAAATATGTCATTTGGCAATATACAGTTTGATGAGCAAAAGGATCAAGTAGCAGTTGAGCAGATTTTGAGAGTAGTTTTCCTAGATGCAGAGCGTCCCTCTCCTGTAAGTGGGTCTAAGCTAGCAGAATTTGTCATGCATCAACTCTCATGTTTATTCTAAATAAGAATCTGGTTTCCTCGTTTGTGATATTTACTTAAGAAGATTTATGTATATTTATTAGTATAAGGTGGTTTGTTTCTGTCAAGGCATTGGAAAAACTTAATCGTCAACTGGCCGAGGCTGAGGCTGAGCTTGAGGTACACAGAAAGCGTCCAGAAGATTCAGGACCACGGGTTGTTGGGGAAGGACTCGTTATAGATGAATGGGTGAGGCGCTATTCTATCTTTCTATGGTACTGTTCCTTACAAGTTGCCTCATATCTTGACTTTCTTGCTTCATTTGCTTTCATAGAAAGAAAGGAGGGAAAGATACCTTGCTCGGCAGCAGGTTGACGGAGTCGACTCAGTGTAAATTGGTGCTGCATCCTCGTGTCAACAGAAGTTTTATACAGTGCATGTCAATTCTACACCAGCTGCCTTAGGGTCCATCAAAGGGTAAACCCGAAGCCTGTTATGTTCTCCTCAAAATGTATTTAGTTTATGATACTTGATCCTGGGTTTGTGCCTTTACTTGTACTTGAATTTTTACTTGAGTTACAAGTTTCCTGTTTTTTTTTTTATCACAAGTTACTTGATCTTTAAGGAAAAAGTGCGTTTTGGCTCATTTCTACTTGTAAATCCACCAACATTTTTTGGGGATGTTAGGGTAATTGGGATCCCTTAATCTATTTGCAGTTAGACTTTTTTTAATCTGCATACTGCAACAGATCTATTGACAGTTCACCAATAAACCATCGACACGTTAATAAGAGCTGAAATTCTTCAATTTTATTGAGAATTCAGGGGCTACAGATCCTTCCAAGTCAAAGTTTTGATTCTACTGTTAGAACATTAGCGTAACAATAGTATCTTGTTAAACACTATGCACGCTAAGAGACGGACCAAAGATGATTAACAGGACGCAGACGACAGAGTAAACTGCCTAAGATCGATGTCAGGAGCCTAGTTGGTACCAATCACTTCTATCAACATCAGTTGAGAGATCTTGAGATCTTTTGATTAAAGCAGGCAAAACCTGTAGGCTGCTTTGCTGGAGGAGGACTCATTTTTTATTAGTTAATTTGGTGGAAGCACTGGAATGAGATTGAGATCTTTTGATTATCCACTACTTTTAGCTTGTATGCAGCATCTTATCTCTCAGATTATGCATGACTTTACTTTGTTTATTCGGTTCTCTTACTCTTGGATAAGGTTCTTGGGAGGATCACGGCCTTGATTTCTTTCTTTTTTTAATGAGGCTATAATTGTTACTAGATAGAATCAAAGGTAACAGATCTTATATGGGAAAGTGAAAGGACAGGAGAGGAATTTCAAAATTGCCTGGCCTACTTAATATATATATATATATATATATGTATGTATCATCAAGTGGTTATTGAGTATTTAAGGGGGGTCTATCATTAGAAGGATGGCCTTTTTTTTTTTTTTTTGGAGTTGAGAGTCCGCATGAACCTCTTTCGTCTTTACCTTTAGCAATGAATGAGATGCTATTTTGTTTTTGTTTTTCCACCGGCCTTTTGTTTCTTAACTGATATTTCACATTTTTTTTTTGCTTTGTTTTTGTTTTTCAGTTTGTCAATTGGTTAATTATTTGCTAACCTCAAAATGTAAGAAAAAATAATCACATCTCTCATTACTCAATTCATTATTCAATATTTATTTCATTTCAACCAAATTAAAAAGGGAGTTATAAAGGAATTTATTTGTTTTGTTTTTCTTTCTCATCTGACTTTTCATTTTCCAATGTTTATAATTAGATTCGTTATCTAATGTTCATTTAATTTCAACCAAATTTAATAGGGAGTCATAAATAGAGGGTAAAAGTGTTATTGATATAATTAATAGAGGACATAATCGTAATAATTTATGACATTCGTACTATATATATATATATATATATATATATATATATATATATATATATATATATATATATATATATATATATATATATATATATATATATATATATATATATATATAGGAGTTGATCCGTTGAGAGCGCTAGCAAACTGAGTTAAGTTGCACGCGATCTGTGGACGGTCCAGATCTTTTTTTTTTACGTTTTTTTTAAGTCCGTCCGCTACATTATGTAGCGGACAGAGGCAATACTTTTTTTTTCCTGACTCTTTCTTTCTCCTTTGTCTGATTAATTTTCTGACATGTTTGATATCCGCTACATTATGTAGCGGACAATTTTTGGATAAAAATACTCTCCAGTTCCATTCGCTACATTATGTAGCGGACAAATGCCGTACTTTTTTATTTGACTCTTTTTATCTCCTTTGTTTGACTGACATGATTGATGTTTCTCTCTCTCACTCTCTTTCATCAATGTCTGACTCAATCTGGAAAGGTACATGCTACATGAAAAGTTGTTGTTAAGCTCGATATGGAGGTTGAATCCATATCTTGTCCGGCGATCCAGTAGTATACCAGTCAACCAACCTTGCTTCGTCTCCACAATCACCCACCACGGACAAAGAAGAAGAAGAACCAATCATGCGATTCCGTCCTGCTGCTCCTGACTTCTTCGTTGAGAGCAGTGACTTCTTCATTGAGAAAGAGCACGGCGTAGATCCTTGATGGTAATAAACCATGTCGATCTGTTATTCCTCTTGCATCTAAAGCTGAAAACCGTGAAGGAGGTAAGCCCCAGAAACAATGCTCGACATCCCAGGCTTAGTTTAGGAACAAATCTTTCTCCATTGAGAAATCAAACCGGTAGACGCTCCAATTCCTTCCTCAATATCATGATTGGCCAATAAAATCTCTCCATCAGATTCGATTAAGTGCTTCTTCCCAGAAAAAGAATGCAGTTCGTCCATAATGGCCAATAAAAGCAAGCTCGCATCTCCAAGCAAACTCCAAGTGTTGTTCGCCACGCTATATACCCCCAGCAGAGATGCGCAAATTTGGATATGCTGGAAATGAAAGAGTTAAATAGACCCCCTACAGGAGGAGTTGGCAAAGCAGTTGACTTGCGTATTGTGCTAAAGGTGTTATTATATGTGATTGTCATGTTCTTTCTTGATTACTTCATAGATTTCATGAATCTGAAATTTCATTTGGCAGGTAAATAAACCAACTCTGAAGACACGGTCATTTCAGGAGGCATGCATTTTCACTGTAGTTGAAGAGCTTACTGAACATTTAGCTCAATGGAGCTATTCTGTTGCTTTCTTTGAGCTGTCTTTTGTACCTACTGTTCGACTGCGTAACTTTTGCAAATCCACAAAAGTTGAGAGGTTCCGTCGAGAAATGAGGCAGCTCATTCGACAGGTGCCTTCCCCATATGCTACATCGATAACGTGCTCACAGACAAGTTCGTCAAACTTCGTGGATCTCCATGCCTCATCCCCTAAACGACAAGTGTTGGGAACCCAGATAAGAAAAGACCAAATCTGGGCGTCTTCATGGGTGTGTTGGTTGTTGTGGTCGGAGCTCGGGGAGGAGGCGAACGCCTCTGCTGCGGCGACGCCGGAGTCGAGCTCGGCCGTGTTGTGGGCTGTTGTCATTGCTCCAAGGAGGATGGAGAGGAGAGAGAAAGAGAGACACAGAGAGAGAGATAAGAAGAAAAAGAAGAAGAAGAAGAAGAAAGGAGGGGACATGAGAAGCAGACATGTCAGGAGAGAAAAATAGTCTACCTCTGTTCGCTACATAATGTAGCGGATAGATTTATGTCAAAAAATTATCCGCTACATAATGTAGCGGACATGAAACATGTCAGAAAATTAATCAGATAAAGGAGAGAGAAAAAAAAGTACTGCCTCTGTCCGCTACATAATGTAGCGGACAGAGCTGGAGGGTATTTTTGTCCAAAAATCGTTTGCTACATAATGTAGCGGACGGACTTACAAAAAACGCAAAAAAAAAAAGATCTGGACTGTCCACAGATGGAGCGTAGAGTGCCAGATCGCGCTAGCAACTTAACCCAGTTTGCTAGCGCTCTCAACGGATCAGCTCCATATATATATATATAGGGGGCCAATCCATATCTATCGGTGGGAAAATAACAATTTTCCCACCGAACCGCAGGTAAGAGCAGCGGTTGGGAAGCAGCTGCCACGTGGTGCAAATAAGGACGAAAAAGGACCAAAATGGCACGAGAAATTCACCAAAATCTCACGAGAAAATGAAAATATCGCCAGAAAATGGGCATTAATGCCCAACCGCAACTCCTACATGCGGTTGGCATTAATGCCATCCGTGACCCCCACCTCCTTGCCCCCACCCTCTTGCCCCCCACCCCGTGGCCCCCACCCCTATGTCCTTTCCCCCACCCGTGAACCCCCCCTTCCCCCACGTGTCATTACCACCCTACCCCCCACCCCCACGTGTCATTCCCCCCTCGCCCTCCCTGCTGTTCACTCACGGACTTGTCCGTCTTCTTTCTTCTCTTCCTCTCTCACTTTTCTCTCTATAAAATCCCTCCTCCCCGAATCATTTCTTCCACTCTCCTCATTCTCCCTATCTCACCTACATACAAACAAAAAAAATTTACGCTAGAAGATCGGTGGATAACCGCTAGAAGATCGGTTGATTTTTCTTTAAATATATTAAGTTAAAACAAATATTTTTCAATTTGTTCTTACCAATTGATTGTTTAAATTGTGTTACGCTTAAATTATTCTTACAATAGTCTAAAATTCGTGTTTAGGACGTCAAAATTACGTTTTGACAAATCGGGGTATTACATTAGAAAGATTCCAAAATAGCGATTTTTTAGGGCGTCAAAAATAGAATTTTTCACAAATTTATAAAAACTATCTAGAGCTAGATTTTGCCAAAGTGCAAAAACGAGACCCTAGTTATTTTCAAAAGATCTGTATCAGGTAAAAATTTCAGATTTTTCCAAAGACTGGAAAGGGGTTAACTGATACGCGCAACCTTGTAACTTTGCAGTGTAATTTAAAATATCAAGCCAGCGCGATTTCGCGTGAAACTTTTATGAGAACCCTAGGGTGTTGGGAAGTTCCATTCCCCAGGAATTCGGGCCATTCCGAAGCCGTTAGCTAATTTTTTGGCCGAACGGGCTTTTAAGCGCTCGATCCAGACACCGATTCACGATATTTAGGCAAAAAATTCGTAAAATACGTTTTAGATCAAGAATGAACTCAGGAAGTTTAAAATAGCTTTTTAAAGCACTTTTGATATTTTCTCATGCCAGGGGGCATTTTGGTAATTTGCCACCCCGCGAGGGGTGTTTTGGTAATTTTATGATGTCAAGTTTTCCAACGGACTTTTAAGTCCAGAAATGTAAGTAAAACGCCTGAAATGTTGTTTTGCAGCTGATTGCGGGGCGTAATTGTCGCTAAAGGTGAAAACTTAATTAGATAGTTTTTTCACGAATTTATAAAAAATAGCTAGAGCTAGATTTTGCCAAAGTACGAAACAGAGACCCTCGTTATTTTCAAAAGATCTGTATCAGGTAAAATTTCAGATTTTTCCAAAGACTGGAAAGGGGTTAACTGATACGCGCAACCTTTATAACTTTGCAGTGTAATTTAAAATATCAAGCCAGCGCGATTTCGCCCGAAACTTTTATGAGAACCCTAGGGTGTTGGGAAGTTCCATTCTCCAGGAATTCAGGCCATTCCGAAACCGTTAGCTAATTTTTTGGCCGAATGGGCTTTTAAGCGCTCGATCCGAACACCGGTTCGCGATATTTAGGTGAAAAATTCGTAAAATACGTTTTAGATCAAGAATGAACTCAGGAAGCTTAAAATAGCTTTTTAAAGCACTTTTGATATTTTCTCATGCCAGGGGGCATTTTGGTAATTTGCCACCCCGCGAGGGGTGTTTTGGTAATTTTACGGTGTCAAGTTTTTCAGTCCAGAAATGTAAGTAAAACACCTGAAAGGTTGTTTTGAAGCTGGTTTGATGGGCGTTAGGGTGACAATGAACCTCCGGGGGCATTTCGATAATTTGCCGCTCATCGGGGGCTATTTTGCTAACTAAACCAGCTTGAAAAATTTCCCGAATGATTTTTAGTTATAGGATAGGGGTGTAAGACACCCGGAAAGTTATTTTGTTCCAGTTGTTCTGATATGTTTGTTGGGGCGATGGCTGCCAGGGGGTGTTTTGCATACGTAGCGGGGCAATTTTTGTTAACGCATCCCCTTTAAAATCTTCGGAGGAAATATTTGGTATATAATTGATGTGATACATTTAAAAAGTAGTAAGAAAAGCGGTTTTGAGGTGCTTTTGAAGCCGCCATATGGGGCGTTGGGGTGATAATGAACCCCCAGGGGAATTTCGGTAATTTGCCGCTCATCGGGGGCTATTTTGCTAATTTTACATTACACAAATTTGTGCTTAAAATAACTTTTAGTTCATGAAAGGGTGTGTGACACCTGAAAAGTTATTTTAAAGAGTGAATTCAGGAAGCTTAAAATCCCGTTTCAAAGCACTTTTCAGATTTTTTGATGCCCGGGGCATTTTGGTAATTCGCATCCTCGATAGGGGTATTTTCGTAATTTTGCAGCGTTAAGTTTTTCAAAGGACTTCTTAGTCGAGAAATGTAAGCAAAGCACCTGAAAGGTGTTTTTGAAGCTGATTTGGGGCGTTAGGGTGATAATGAACCCCCGGGGGCATTTCGGTAATTTGCCGCTCATCGGGGGCTATTTTGCTAATTTTACATTATACAAAATTTCCAACAATTACGTTTAAATAAATTTTATTCTTCTTTTATTTAATTCTATGACTTGTTGAGAATGATATAATTTTTATTTTTTAGATTTCAGTATAAATATGAATGCAACTGGAGGAAATAATTTTTGTGAAGGTTCTGATCCACCTTACGTTGGTCAAGTTTTTCAAACACTGGACGAAGTTGAAGCATACTATAGAGCATATTCGAAAACGATAGGTTTCGGTATTAGAACTAAGACGACTAGAAAATGGGCGAATACAGATCAAAAGGAGCCAAGCTATTTTTTTGGGTTTTTCTATGAAGGGCCTATTTGCGCACACTTTAGCGCCAAATTCAATGCTTGCAAAAAATTATGTACATTTTTTTTTCAATGTTCTTTGCTCATTGTACCTTAGCCACGCTAGTTAGGATAATGGTAATGAAGGCGTCTAGCTTGATTCTTTTTCAGCTCCCAGGCTATCCTATACCTAAACGTCAAGGCATCCTTCCTAGTCCACGACGTATATTTGAGCACCTTCCACTGTTGCACCTCATCCTTCAACAAATTCAAGGCATCAGCCACCTCGAAGTTCGGCCCTCTACCACTCCTGTATGGCCGCATGTCTACAGCGGGTTTTGGTATCCCTTGTAGACGGCAGCTTGCCTCATAGCTCGATCGGGCATCTGAAACTCACATTCTTCGAAATGAATAAGCGGCACCCGAACCAAACCTGCCAGCACGTACGACACCGGAAGTTGCCAGTACCACTCATCCAACCGATGCATCATCTTGCCATAGGGCTGCCACGTCACCTGGGATGCATCCAGCATCTCTAGTTCCCCCGATAGAACTTCAGATGGTGGTGAGGGTCTACCCGTTTCTTCATCCGGTTGGTCGTAGGCCCCCATGCCCACACCCTAGGCCACTTCTCATCGGGATCTACCCGCGGTTGTGGACGACCCGTGGGTAGCCTCTCGTAAGACCAAACCTGTGAATGCAAACATTATATGGAATTAGTAATTAATCACGAATATATTGACACGTCAAAACAAGAATATAAATGCTCATACCTGTAATAGAGTCAGGCAGGCGGCAATGGACTTGGCACCGTTTCTCGTAGCCTTATGCAGTGCTCGATATAGGTGCGCAAGGACAGCTGAACCCCACGAATACGAGTATACCTCCTCAAGATCCTCCAAGAACACCATATACTTCGGATGCACCGTGTTTTTCGAATGCGTCGGAAGTAATATAGCTACAATAATATACAGAAGGAATGCCTTCGTATACGTCACAAAATCATGAGGAGTGTATTCATCCGGTAGCACGCCGTACTGCTCTCTCAGCCATTTAAGTTTGATTCCGTTTGTTGTAAGAGCTTCCCTCGGAATTCCCGAAAAATACTTCCTAGCCATATTCGCTATGGATGCAGACGTTTTCCTCAACGTAATGGGTATGCCGTGACATGGGATTCCAAGTATAAATCCGACGTCCTCTAATGTAATAGTCATTTCACCAAACCGGAAATGAAATGAGTTCGTCTCGCTCCTCCATTGTTCAACTAGAGCGGATAT